>CM030905.1:21815624-21908124 GCA_018136845.1 Heterotis niloticus | reverse complement strand
AGTGACATTATTTAGCACCGTTTACTGAGTTACGGCCAAATATGAGGACTTTTTCATGTTTACGAGTAACAAGAGCAGAGGCTTGTGGGGCAATTTGTGACACCGGGAATTCTGTCCCTGACTCTCGAGCCGACCTGCAGGAAAACGTTACGCTCATGAGACACCTGGACCCCTGTGTATACAAACCCACACACAAATATACAGCACCGAGGGCAAAAGTACAAACATCCTACTTAAAAAATGAAAAGTGTAAAAAACACTGATACGTTATTTGCTTGTTTATTTATTATTCCTGTAAATACGCCGCATGCTTGGATCCCTGACCCTTAGGGGATTCCTCACTCTTTTTCTCATGCTAATCTGTGCAGTTTGAACCCAGGATGATTCTCACTCCTCGCTCTGATGTGCATCAAAATGTCTTAAAAACAGGATCACACACCATGTAAACGGAGCCGCGCCGTTTTCCCCGTTTCCTTTGCCGAGCTCCGGGCCCCTTAGCTTTTACTCTCTGCCTGTATATATTTATACACAAAGAGATGCAGATTCACAGGACTTTTTTTACTGTAAGCGGCTCCTCTCGGGTAGCCAGGGTACGAAGGGAAGGCTGTCGACAGATGCGCCCCTAACAATAGCTCACATCCCCTTTTAGTGGGGTCAGAGGGCGTGCCATCGGTCCTCTTCGGCAGACACTCTCACTTCCTGCCGTCTGGGCTGCCAACCGCATGCGACCGCAGTTCACAGGTATTAGACGCAGCCTCGGTGCTGCCAGTTCATAGCGAAAATTCCGGGGCAATTTTTGAGCTCCGGTTTCCTCTAAATCGATATTTCTTCATGCTGCTCTAGCACATTTATATTTAACTTTTATAAGATGCTAATAATCACAGCACATGGTGCCAGGCTCATTTCTGCAGCTGCCAAGAGGTCAGGGGGGAAATGGCTGTCAGAGAGTTGGGATTGAGAGGGACTCAGCAGCTCTGAGGGACACAAGGAGCTGTGTAAACTGTGTCATATGAATGTGTCGTGACATGTTCATTTTTCCACGTGAATATGATGATCTCATGAGGGAAATTAAAATAATAAAATGGACAACCTGGTGTTTTTTCTGGCCTTTCTAAATCTTACCTTGGGGTTTTTAAAGAACGGTTTCTAAAAAACACCACCGTTCGCCGGTTTAGTCATACGAGCTTAACTGTCACCATGCGTTCTGCGCTTTAAATATCGCCGACTCATTCCACCATGTGCGTTTCTTTTAAACGGAAAAAAAATGACATTTTGGAAGCGGATTTAAAGTAATATAGTTTGAACAGCGCGAGTCATCGGAAATGAGGCCCGCGAGAAGCGCTCGGCACGTTCGTTTCAGGGAAAACGCACAGCTGGGCCCGAGCGTCCACACACACACACACACAGCTCTCCCGACATGAAATTATGCGATATGAATAGTCATGCCTATTCCCGCAACGCTTGTTTTTCCCTCCCTTGTAGTCGCAGTTCAATCCATTACCTGCTTCACTGAACCGCTATGTTGCTAATGTGCAGGGCTGCCGGGCCTCAGGATATGGAAATACTTGCCCTTGTTCCAGCGCCCCATTAATTATGGTTATCATTAATATACGAATGCTTAATGGGGAAATTTGTTTGTCAAGCATTTCGGAGCGGCCGCTTAAATCCGAGATCAATTGATAAAGTCCCGAGTCTGTGTGGCCGGAAGGCCGGACCGCGGAGACGGACGCGCCGGGGCGTTTCAATGAGTCCACGGCCACCGCTTTCCCCCGCAGAGGTCAAAGGTTAGCCATGTTGGCGCGTGCTCAATGGGTTTCTATCCTCATGGTTTACCGTGGTTCCCACACCTCTAGTCAGAGGTGTAAAAAGTGCACCTGCATGCATGTCCATGTCGTATGTCCTTGGGTATTATGTGGCATAGATACAGTACAGAAAAAGCGTATAAACAAGGATAAATATTCCAGATACAAAGCAATGAAAAATGCTTGTTTGCAGTATTATTCCTGTAAATTAAACACATTTTTGGATCCCTGACCCTTAGGGGATTCTTCTCTGTTTTTCTCAGGATAATATGTGCACAGTTTCGGGCCTAATATGATTGTAATAGCTTTAAAAACAGAACAACACAGCATGTAAACGGAGCCATGCGGTTTCGCCCGCTTCCTCTGCGGAGGACGCCGATGCCCCGAGCCCCTTAGCTTTTGCTCTGTGCATGTGTATTTACACACGAAGGGTGAACTTCCATAATCCGTGCAGCTTTTACCAGGATGGAAATGGATAACCGCACAGACTTTTATGATGTTAGTTAGCGACTGAAACGATCTCTGGTGTGACTGTCTGCCACCGCTTTAGCCTCACGGTGCCCAGTGTCCTTTCCGTCCTCTGAAAGTTCAGAACTCGAAGCGAATTTCTTTACGCCATCGTGGAGGCTCAGCTAGCTGCCGGGAGGTAGACCCCGCATCTGTTTTTAACCAGGGCCCCGTTGGCTTAGCCACGCCGAGAGAGGCGGTTAAGGACCCGGGTTTGCGATAAGCACGGGTTTGTTGTGTCCACGAATGTCCTCTGTCCCTTTCCGACACACGACTGGCAAACAGAAAGCACGGTCGGGGGAAACGGGGAAGTGAACCCATAGCAATGCGGGTCGCGTTTGGTATGAGGTGGAGAGATGCGGCCGTCGGCCCTATCGTTGTACCATAGGGGGCAGCACTAGAAGCTGGCATAAGAGCAGTACGAATAATCGCTTAAACTGGGGCATCGGATGCTGCAGTGGTTAAGGCCAATACCACAAAGGTTATCGGTTTGAATCCACATTCCTGCTGTAGGATATTTACGTTGCATTCATACATCCTGCCTAAATGGGTAAATCAGGGTAAATAACATTGTTGGAGGAAAAAGCCTCGGCTATTATGATCTGAAAAGGAATCTCAGGGTTGTGCTGGGAGTTTAAAAGGGGTGAAAAACGTACAGCCAAAGGCAACAAACGGCTTTTGTAAAGCAGCCGTGGCGCTGCTCTGCGATGACTGTTCACCACAATAAGTCCCAGTCTTTACTCTTCGGCAACACAACCGTTTCCTCATCCACATGACCTTTGAAGTGCAGGAGTCGGCGGGGAGGGAGGGGGCTTGGGCCAAGGTCAAGAAAGCTCATTTATTTCCTTAATCTTCCCCATCCCATGGTGGAAGACCACACACTGGCCACAGAAGTGGGCTTTTAATGTGGGCAGACCCTCATGACAAGAAGATGGCATCATTAACTGCGGTGCGTTGAGGTCACGCACGACACAGCGGCTCTTTGTGCAGTTATAAATAGAAATATCAAAGATTTTTCGCCCACCGAGGTTTTTTCTTCCCCCATCGACTTTTTCGTCTTTTTCTCCTTTCTCGTTTATTTTACTCGTACACACAGCACCCAGCGGTTTAGATATACTTTTCTGTGAATTTTTCTATGACCCATTGATTCCAGTCCTTTATGTCGGTGAAAGCATAAACAGTCAACACAACTGGACCACGGCACCTCAGGGTTTCATATTCTATTGTTGGACAGAAAGTGGTTTAAAGTGGGAATTTTTATGGATTTCGTATTTCAGGGTAAAAACGGGAGTAGATCGCGCACCCTTACGTGGTCCAGCTTAATACAGAGGTGACGGACATTATACCAGGAGATGGAAGGTTGTTCAGCAACAGACTGGCGCCCAGCGTCACGCTTCATGCCCTGTGCTTCCGGGATATACTCTGGACCATCGTGGACAAGCAGTTATCGACGGCGAATGGGTGGAAAAATGCGTGGCAGCTGAATTAACGTAAAACCACAGTGTGAAGTAAAACATGTTTAGCACCGCAAAGCTAACTTACTTGGTCGTGCGTCTTCGAAGTTCAACCAAAGCCAAATGACAAAAAACGAGTCTCCGCTGGCGAAGCTGGCAGATGGTCATTTTTTACTCTTCCTCGGAGTGATTGAATTGAGCCAGCGACAAAGGGGAAGGAAGAACGGTAGCCCGAGAGCATTACGAGAACTGTCTCGAATGGGTGTTTTGGTGCCGCGAGAGTCTCGACGCCATCCGTTTGAGGGGATATCGAAGCTAACGCGGTGGGACAAGCCGAGGGCACGCGTCTCGATGCTTTGCTGACAATCGATGCATCATTCGTGGACGCGCGATTAACAATGTGTTGACCTAAGAAGGAGGGAAAAAAAGGAAAGCCGAGTTTTCCAGGGAACAGAAATAAAGGATTTTACGTCGGCCCGTCGATAAACTCCTCCCTCGGCAGAGAGGCCCGGTCGTATTGGATTGACTCACCACCGGCTGAAGCATTGGAGGACCCCCGTGTCGTCGATACGTGACCCGCAGCTAACGATTCCTCTCCCCAAAGAGATCGGGGGGAGATTTTATATTTCATGCCTTGGGTTGCCGCCGTCGAGCCTGCTTGCCGGAGTGTTCTGCTCTGCATCTGGGTGACATTCGGGGGGGGAAAAAAACGATATGATAAGTCACAGTTTCCTCTCTGGATGGGACCTTTTGAAGTCACTCATGGTTGCCCGATAATGCATGATAATATAATCGCAGAGCTGTAGCCAATGGAAAAAAATTATCGCGGCTGAGTGGATTTCTGGCCGTGTAGGTCATCATCTCCTGGCTGGACATGTTCCTTGGAGCAGGGCTCTTCATAAAGTCTCGGGTGGGAAAAATATTTTGATCTTCGTGGTCTCCCTTTGTTTCTGCCGTAGCGTCACGTCAGTGTCTCCCATTTTAAAAAAGATGGACACCAGCTTCGCCACCACTAGGACAGCACCCCAGACCCTAACCTCAACCGTACTGAGCTGCCATCAACCTGGCTTAGACATTTCCCAAGGAGTTCAGGTACCCAGAAGGTCAAACGTTTGGAACCGCCCTTTTTGTCACGAAAAAGAACAGCAGGTGGTGTAGCTGTTATAGTCATCACGTCGAAAAGTCCTGGGGTCGGTTTCCTTTTCTGCCGTAATGCTCTGGTTCAACGAATTTACCCTGCGCTTACACGGTAAAAATGATCCTGTTGTACTATTGGGTAAATTATGGTAAATAACAAAGCTAAAGTTGGTGGTGTTGTTAAGTGTCAGGCAGCTGAAGACATAAAGGCCATGAAATGGAAGTTTTTGGCTACATTTAATGTGTAGAAAGGTGTCTGGGGACATTTGGCCTGCAGGACACCATTCGCCAGCCCACTTTGGGATATGGGGAGCATATGTTGCAGACACACAGGAAGCTCCGCGGTGTCTGTTTACAATTCAGAAGCCCCAAAAAAAAGCCGGAATTCAGTCATTTAACTGTGCCCGCGTATTTCCCACAATCCCACAATAATTCATCTCTCTTTCTTAAGAATCCCGTATTTTGTTACCTTTGCCTTCCTGCTTGCGTGTGTTTGCGTTCATTAACACATGGCTACGAAGCGGCAGCCCTTTTGTTTAGATTCACTGTCGGGGTGTGAAGAAGACGTCGGGCATTAAGTGGTTTCACCGACCGGGCGACACAGCAGACTGAAGGCGGTGGCGGACATAAGAAAAGGAGGAAGCAGTTCATTATAGTTTCCTCCTTGAGGGTAGGCATGGCACATCGCATAGTAAATGCAGTAAAGCAGGTAATTATAGCCGGGACGTCGTGTGGTCCAGGCCGGGCCAAGGCCGGGATGCAAGGTACAGCTCAATTTGGAGACCCTCAGGGCTTGACAGAACACAGACCCGTTTATTAAGTCGCCGTCAGAACGTCGCGCGGCGAAAATGTAAAGGAGCGGCTTTAACTGTTTGCGCGGTCGCCTGCATCCGCCGCATCCCACACCGCCCTGTAATTGCGGAGGCGCATGGTGTAATTTACCTGGCTAGTTTGCATGAGGAGAAAAAAGGCACAAGGCCCCGAAAATAAATGAGAACACATTTGGGGGGAAGGATTGTAACCGAGGACCACGGCATTAAATCGATTTATAAGGATGTTGTCACAAAACTTCTAGAAAGACCTGAACTAAGGGATCCAAGTCTTTGTCCTGTTTGGGGAAAAACTCATTTCCTGACTCCTGGAAGGTGAAGGAGTTCAGCTTCTGCGAACAAAGTGCAGCAAAAACTGCGTGCCAGGGATATAGCGAAGTTGTCTGCACGTAAGCAGCGAACAGCTAATATGGGCTAAATAAAACCAGTGTATTAATCTGCACCACGCTGGGGAGAATGCAAGAAAATGTTGTGATTTTGTTTTAAATTCCTAAATATTATTTAGCTCACTTCAGGGTCAATGTCAAGCCAAGTTTGTACAGCTAAAATGTGAAATTATTAATTTGTTTATACAGCTGGGTAATTTTCGTTGTATCAGTTCAGGGTAAAGAATCCTATCGCTGCCCCATACTATTATTTTTCTATTTATAGTTATTATTACTGGCAGCATTTATTAATCTGACCCTTTTGTTCAAAGTGACTTGCAGCGATAAGCAACTTCAACACGATTTACCCATTTAAACATTTTTTACTCCGTCATTTCAGGGAGTAAAAAGTGCCGTGACCACGGGTCTAAAACGGGTGAAATTTTTGAACGTGTAACCACCGCCACTTCGGTCCCTGTCGCCCTGGCGACAGAACTCCTTAAGTGCAATGTGCAGAGCAGCGCTGACCGGTCCGAGCGGACAAAGGAACCGCGGCGCAGCATCGCAGCACGATTACCGCGGTATAAGCCGCTCTCGCTGTTAAAGAGACCGCTTGACGTGAGCGGGCCTGGGACTTCAGGAGCCCCAGGTCTGTTTTGCGCTTGAGCGCAAGGCATCGTGGGGGAGAAACCGAGCTTTGCCGCTTCCCGCCATCTCCCCTCGAGCGCGAAGGAAATGCCACAAAATTCAAATGTTTGCAAATATGTGCGTATTTACTGAAATGCGAGAACCTGGCTGAGCCGAGGCAAAACAAAACTAACAATTATCTTGGTGTTTCCTCCTTTTTGTTCTGTTAGGCACCTGCGAGCTGTTTCTCATTAACACGGCGAGTATTAAAATCTGTCTGGTTTTCTCATTAGGAAAAGTGGTAGCAGATTAGACGGGCGCTTTGAACAAAGGTCAGGCTCGGCTCGCCGTTCGCGCATCTCGCACCGCGGCGGCTCCGTCTGGAACGACCTCCTTCGAGACTCTCCCTCGAGAGCCTCTTTTTTGCAGCTTGATAAGAGAAAAAGCTTTTCTGTTCTGACACTGATTTCTTGGTTCGCCACGAACACGAGAGCTGCACTGTGCTGTGATTTATTTTAAATGTGCATTATATGTTTTAGGCCCTTCCGGGGTCTCTGGGGTATTTATTCTGGGAGCCGGACAATAAAAAGCTCACCGGAGAGACATTCGTTCTGCTGTTCAAAAGAGCTTAAAAAAGTTTGAACCCCCCCGCCGCCACCACCGCCGCCCTATGGTCCTGTTAAACTACAACCCAAACTGAGTGTTGATGAAGTTATGCAGTTTCTGTTGGTTTTTCTCACACAGATCTGCCAATTTATCTGCCGCTTTGCTGCTCTGCTCTGCAGCAGACGCTCCCTCTGCAAATATGTGTCTGATTCAAGCGTCTGACTTTGTTCCAGTAGGAAAGTTAACTTTTGTTGTGAGTCATTTTAATTATTTATAAAATATATGGCCATCTTTTTTGGGACTTTAGTGCCACACGGCAACCATGCAGAGCTCTCCATCACTTAACCGTATTATGTATTTATATGACTGCACTTTCTTGCTGTTCCACAGTTACGATGGGCCGACTTACGATTTTTCGACTTTACGATGGTGTTCTACCAATGAACATTCGGTAGAAACCGTACTTGGAATTTAGATTTTTGATTTTTTCCCAAGCAAGCGATATGTGATGCGATACTCTCTCGTGATACTGGGCAGCAGCAGCAATCCGCATCTCCCAGTCTGCCAGGCGGTCGCTAGTGTACACAATTGATACTTTGCAGTATTCTGTGTTGCCAGCATTTTTTTTTTTTTGGATTTACCCCCCCTTTATTTGTTGTGTTTTGTGCATCCATCATGTCTACGAAATGCTCATCTGTGTCTGCATCTCTTGAAAGTGGCATGAAAGCAGAAAGCCAGTAATGACTTGTAAGGTAGGCTAGGCTAGGCTATGATGTTTGCTAGGTGTTATGGTGTGGGTTGGTGGAAGCAATCGCGAGACACCACGGCAATAAGTTTGTTGTTTGATTTAACGGTGTTGTTTCCGACAAAGAGTGTTACTATTAGCTGGGAGTTAGCGATGAACATTAGCAATTGGTAGTAAACCGAAACACAGTGGTGCCGCAATTCAAAATAAACAAAATAGGAGGTCTTAACAAAACAGTGGTCGCAGGAGAATTCACAAAGGGGAGCGCAAACCGAGCACTGACATGAAGTCCAGGTAGGAACTAAATCCCGTCCACTATTGGTTTTTACTCCAATTAATCAGTCTGAAGACGGGGCAGAGACACTGCCTACGTTCTGTTGCCGAAGTGGCCACAGATGTGACAGTAAGTTAGGGGAATTAAATCCATTTTCGACTTACGATATTTTCAACTAACAATGGGTTTATTGGAACATAACCCCATCGTAAGTGCAGACCAACTGTGCTTCCGTCTCCATGTTGCTGAGATCCTGGTGCCTTCCATTCTGCTGTTTATCTTTAAAAAATGCCCAGCATTTGTGCTGTAAACATAACGCGAAAGCGCTGGTTCAGTGAAATGCGGCCGATGAAAGGGTGAAGCGAGAGCGAGGAAGGCAGTCAATGTGTCTCTGCTGAACGTCCCCGGAGAGAGAGAGAGACACACGAGTGACAGAGACAGGCCATCGCCGGCGCCCCCCACGGCTTCGTCAATACGCCCCACCCACATGCTGTTGTTGTAAGGGTGTCTTCAGCTCCTCCGTTCCCATTAGAACACTAAGAATCATAACGGCTCGCTTTAGCTTGTTTTTCACATGAGAATTACGGTGCAGAGGGTAAAGCAGGTAAATCAACGCAGTTAACCTGTGTGGTAAAGCAGCAGCAATCGACATCACCTGACACTTAAATGTCAGCCTCTCCTTTGTTTCTCACCCTCTGTCACCTCACCCTACGAATCCCAAAGACCAAGAAGTCTTTCACTAAGGTCATAAATCATGTTTATGTTAATGAAAATGTACCGGGAATGTACAGTTTTTTTTATTAACACATACTGTGCTGTTTTTAAAAAACTTTAAATGTTTGGTTCTTTATTACTCCTGTTTAATTGTTACTGTCATACTTAATAATACTGCAAAATATGCAGCCGGTAGATTTCCAAAACTCCGTTACGGAGTCTCCTCTTCTTTTCTATTTTATTCTATTCTGTTATTTTTTGTTTTATACATCGATGAAAATGTAATTGAACATTTTTCTCATAAATTAATATGGAAAGAATTAAGATCTGCACAATATCAAGACAGGCAGGCAGGCAGGCAGGCAGATAGATAGATAGATAGATAGATAGATAGATAGATAGACTCTACTGAACCTGCCCATCTCTGAGGTTCTGCAAAGTAAAGAAATGTTTGTTATTTATACCCATTTCTATTTGGCTCATTTTAACTGTGTTCAAAATGTTAATATATATTTTATTCCCTGTTGAAATGCCATTACTGTGCACTATATATGCAGCGAGGGTTGTTGTCGCTCGCGATGGT
Organism: Heterotis niloticus; assembly: GCA_018136845.1. NCBI lineage: Eukaryota > Metazoa > Chordata > Actinopteri > Osteoglossiformes > Osteoglossidae > Heterotis > Heterotis niloticus. The sequence continues at coordinate 21,898,480 of CM030905.1, read as the reverse complement.
TCTCGTCTCTCTTCGCATCCCCCATAACATTTGTCTCATCGGGGATTTGCCTGCGAGTTTCAGAGCTGAGGTCACACACATCGGTAACACTGACAGAGATTTCAAGGGCCATTTGGAGGAGAACAAACCAACGAATGTCCAAGAAGTGCCTCTATGTGGGATTTTGGAGGCCCTGGACTCCCGACGGTGATGCACACATCTCCCGGGTCGAGGAGGTTCCTGTCCATTTCTGTCCAGCTACACCTGGAATGAGGAGAAGGCCTTCGCTCAGAGATGAAGAGGCCATACTGGCTGGCAGGGGCAGGACCTGGAGCGTGGAGAACCATCGCTGAACTTTTGCAGACAAACCGCTGGATTCTCCACAGACACATCAACAAACCAGGGGGGCGGACGAAAGGCTGCTGCACAAAAATGGCCCGAACACTCAATGTCCTTGTAAACAGATTCCACGCTTAACCGCTATGCCATTATCTATTGAGTCGCTAATTGATTTATTTCCAATACAAATGTATTAATATTGACCCCAGCAGGGAGGCGATACTTCACGATGTTTATTAAATGTCATCCGTGCCGGAGTGGTGGGCGCTGGCGTTTGTGGGCCCTGATCCATTACAGCGCGTTCCAGTTCATTAGTTGACCGCTGGTGACCATGCATCACGGCCCCGCGAGACCGCCAGTCAGGACCATCTCGCATGTTGTTCACCGCGCCCTTCAACACGCCTCCTACAAAGCCTTTCTTAATACAGTTCATCCCCACATGTCCGCACTTAAAAGTCTGAATATTCAAATGAGCAGACGGTGGGGTGGAGCAAATTCCATTTTGGATGAAGTGCATTTCCTCCTCGTGACCGATGGCATTGGCATGACGGCTCCTCAGATCTCAGCTCAAAGCGGCAACCGTTCGACAGAGTTTAGTGAAGCCAAGCAAGGAGAAAAGCGCACATTTTCTTCCCTTCTTTCTTTCCACAACTGCGCAGTTAAACACTTTTCGCTGCCACCGTCTACCCTGGGGAAGTGTGGCTGCCATCTGTGTAAACTGTCTGAGACGCTTAGGCAGTCTCCATGCCCCCAGAGCTGAGGGCAATCATGCTCCTGGGGTTGGGCCTCGAGTCTTGGGACGTCCCCTGGCGTCCATTCGTCCCACACGGGTGGTGCTAGGTTCTGCGTTTAAACGCTTGGGCAGTTAAAGTACTTGGCACCATCAGTGAACTACTATACACCATTTACCTATTTTTTAAAAACACTGGGTAATTTTACCAGTGTAAATTCAGAGTAAGTACCTTGTTCAAGGGCGAAAGAGCAGGAGTGGGATTTGAGCCAACTGCCTTCACATTTGAAGGCCACAACCCTCAACATGGTTTCCCTGTTCCATTCCTTTGTTAATCTGATCTCTTTTGCCAAGACAGTTACATTGTTAAGCAATTTTACCATCATTTACTGTATACATTGGGGTAATTTTTACTGCATCATTTCAGGGGGAGGGCCTTGAAAAGTGGGGTTCGAAGTCCCAGCCCTGCCCACTACACCAGGCATGCATTTCAGCCCAAGTGCTGCAAAGCTGTTACCGGGGAAGAGTTGCGACTTTTTTCCAGAATATTCCCTGCCCGCGTTCAACCCGGCCGCCGTTCCTCGGGTTCGGTGCCCACCGCGACTCTGTCGCGGTCGCGTTGCGCGAGAGAAAGCGGCGGCGAGGCCGAGCCGCGGGAAGGAGGCCGCCATTGTTGTGCGACAGAGATGCTTTAAAAGGGAAAAGTGTTTTCCTTTTCACACCATTATTATGTCAATACCCCGAGCCCCACGTTTGAAATCAGTTAATGATTTCCTGCCTGTAATACTTTTTATGAATAGAACAGAGTCTTCTTAGGCCCAGTGGGGGTGCCAATTACAGCAAAGTATGAGGAGAATAATTGTGATCCGCAGATAAAATCTACTCCGAGAGCGAAGTCATGCGGAGAAATTGCACTGAGAGCTGTAATTTTCCACTAAAAAGTGACATGTGGATGCGGAGTCCCTTTTATACCCGCAGACGTGTTTTGTGCGCAGCATAAAACCAATATTTGCGGCTCGTATGAAAATGAGCTTCCGATCGATGAGACGCAGCGACGGCGAGAGGGGCTGCGGTCGCCGGAGAAGTTCTTCTCCGGCGGCGGAGAACAGGAGAGTTCGAATGGCATTTGTGGGGGGAGGGCGGTGTTTCGGCGGTCCGCCGGACTTTCCGGCACCTTCTCTTGGCACGGAGACACCTTTTCCTCAAAGGCCACGAAACACTCTAACATGCAGCTGTGTTAACAAGTAAAATAATAACAAAAATAATTATGGGTATTAGGCGATGGATGGACAGACAGAAATATATATATATAGATTGATTTCCACATTTTTCCAGATAAACAATTGTCACTTTATATACAGTATATATAGATGTATGCAGATGTATGGTATAGAATGACATGCCATGTCCGGTGAGTCTGAAAAATCAGAATCAGAATCAACAAAAAAAGAAAAAATACAAGAAGTGTTGCTTTATACTGACAACAGCGGCCTTCTGTAATGAAGAATATTAATACAATACAGGCCTTTTTTATGTGATTTCTGAAAAAGGGACCTCTGCAGTTACATATCTCTGACTTCCATAATGAAACCCAAGTGTTATTGTTAATCTTTATTTATCTGACAGACAGACAAACACGTAGTCCCATATAACATAATCTTCTTCTTCTTCTTCTTCTTCTTCTTATTATTATTATTATTATTATTATTTCTCACTGAAGTGTAAAGCATGTATGATGGCATACAAATGGAAGTAAACAAAAGTGTGTGAGCAAAAAGCTTGGACACAAATAGAGATTTAGAAAGCAAACATCTAATTATTATTTATTTATCTGACACATATTTTCCTGCCAATACCTGTAGTAGGACAGTCACCTAAATTTGGAGAAAATGAAAAAGAACGTCTACAGTTGTCTGACAGTGGGAGCTCTTACACTGATTTACCCATTTGAACAGCAGGGTCATTTGTACTGCATCGGTTCAGGGTCGGTACCGCGGTCAAGGGAGCTACGGTGAGAGGTGGATTCAGGTCAGAGGCGGCAGCTGTAGCCACTACGCCCCCTGCAGGCGCTCTGCTCATGTGAATTGCGGGACCGCTGCACAGCACAGGGTCCACAGAGGGACCTAGCAGGTCAGACACAGCAGGGGGTAACACTGGCACCATTTTTCCGCCTGTTTGTCCGTCTGTCTCTCAGATAAACCCGACTCTCTGCAGAAGATTTCTGTTTCCCAAGAGATTTGGCATCCCTGTGGCCGCTGCCTTCTAACCCATGCTTTTCAGGATAAGCAAACAATTTTGGAGGTTTTGAATGAAATCACGGAGATACAAATTTTCATTAAGATGCGACTGAAGTTTAAATATTAATTAAATATTAATTAAATAAATATTAATGACTGAGGGGTCCAGCACGTGTAAGTGGAGGCCATTTCAATCCTAAAAATGCTAAACATTTGACACCACGAAGTATTAAGGCAAACTTTTTTTAAAATATGCAACATGTATTTGTTCTTTTTTACGTTTAGAGTTTACACACGCAGACTTGACCATTCTCACTAATGTCTCCACTAACACAGTACTTTGTCCACATGACCTCTGCAAAACGGCATCACAGATGAAAGTAAAACAACGAAATTCAACGAAAAACAAATATGAGCCTTTGCTGGCATTTTTTCTTTAAAAGCTGCCACTTTGCGCCGAGTTGCGAACGAACGGCTCCGTCTCATCAAAACTTTAATGTTAAAAAAAGGACAGCGGGCTTTTAAGCGTCCTGATCCGGTAATAAAACGTCTAGACAGCAATTAACATCAATTTCCCGCCAGAATTCGTGTCACCCAGCCTCTCGGTGGCTCATTCGGCGCAAAATCCCGATCAATTTGGCTGTTTGCGTTTTCCCTCTTCTTTGCAGTTGGCCACCGTTTTCTGTTGTCAACATCCTTTGTCTCAGAGGTGTCGCTCCCAGCAGGGACAGTAAGGGGAGAAATCAAACGTTTCTCACCGACGTTCTGGCCGGTTTATTGTAAAAATGTTCGGCCAACAACACGACAGGCGGGAAATTCCTGAGAAAATGCCAAAACATGACAAACTCTGGTTTTCACCGACTGACGCAAGATGAAAAATGCAGATGAAACGCGGGCCTTCCTGCAGGATTATTGTGAGATTTGCAAAAGCACCGCCTTTCAGGCTGCGCCGGCCGCATCTCCAACTTCCCCGGTCGACCCCGATGCCACAGTCGTGCTCCTTTCTCCACATTGAAACCCAGCTCATACTTTGACTGTTAATCTCTGTTCCTCTGAGACTCTCCTCCATTGTAATTTAGAAAGTGAAGTTTGTAAAATCAGCTGCTTGTACTGTTTTATTCATCTACACACCTGGGTGTTTTTACTGTGTCAACTGAAGATGAATACCAAGGCCAAGTGCACCGCAGCAGATGTGGGGACTTGAACCCAGAACCTTCTCGCTGCTGACCACTGTGTCCCCGCTGCCCCCCAAACCAAGATGCATCCCTGGGAACTGAAATAAAATTACAGAATTGTTTTTCACATCCAAGAGGGATGCAAATTCCCACACTCGTTCAGGTTTTACCTCAATTTTACTTTAAGATTAAAATTGGGCTCAGTTGTCCTAAAAAAACTGTCTCATGTTCAGAAAAAAGTTACAGAGACAGGAAAACAACTTTCCTGTTTGTGTTCTTTTTTGGATCCAGGTTAAAAATGCGATATAACTTTAGTAACACTGACAGTAACGCTAACTGTTAAAATCACAGCATCAGTAATAATCCAGTAAGACTGTAGTGTAAAGTGGGGTTCTTGTCAGTTACATGCAATAAGCGTTGTTCCCAGTGACAAACAGCAGTGATACAGGGTGACTCAAAAAGTATTAAGCGTGACTAAATGTACACTCAACATTTCCTAAATAAGAATGTGTAATATATTGAAAATTAGGGGAAAAAAACAAGTTCACGTTGTTTTACACCATACGGCCGCACTGTACTTTTTCAATCGGTTCAGTTCTTTTTGACTTCACCCTGCATTTACTTCGGCATTACCGAGCGAATTCCTGCAATATAATGCAAATCGGACAGTAGCTTACGTTACGGCTTCACAGTTCCTGAATATATACAACTTTTAATCGTTGAAACAGATGAAGAAATGCTGAATGGCTTGCACTGGCAGCAGCAGAAAGTTCTTACGATAAACATCCACAGATCTCCCGCATCTGTAGTCACACACAGAGTTTGCACATATAAAATGAGCAGAAAATATGCAATACCGCGGCTTCGGGGGCGTGGCTTTCCCTTCAAACTCGGAATAATAATGGCAGGGAACACAAGGAAGATGGAAGTTTCATGAGCCTCTAAAGTTTTCTTGCTGTGAAAAACCAAGCTGGAAGCACCGAGGTGAGTAAACACAGCGTTAAGTCATCGTGGAGAGGAGAGTCTATGATTTTAAACAAATACCTGTAATCTCGGAGGTCAGGTGATGTGGGGACAAATGTCTCTCTCTCTCACTCTCTCGCTCTCTCTCCTTTTTCCTTTTTTGGGATGACTGCTTTTCAAGGTCGTGTGTCTCCAGGGGGTCCTGGGGTGGGATGTTGTTGTAGATCTGAGACGTTCGGGCAGATGCTAAGACCCGCAGAAGCTTCCTCCCCGTTGTCTGTTTGTTTGTTTGCTATGCAAAGTCTATGCAGTCCCCCCCCCCCCCCCCCCATTCCCAGTCCGAACGGTGGACGCCGGAGCAGTTTATTTCTCCGACGGTGTTGTTGAGATGGCAAATAAGCGGGCCGCCGCCCGGCCAGACAAGACGGAGCCTCTCGGACCTGGAAGTCGACAGCAGAGTTATAATTACTGCGGCCGGTGTAAGGTGAGCTCTTACATCCCCTAAGTTAATTGTCAGCTGCTTCTGCACTGCTCAAGGAGGCTGGGCTGCCTTCCCTTAACTATTTTTTTACAGCTCTTTTACCAACAACAACAGCAGCAGCAGCAGCAGCAGCATCTATTTACCAGTAAATAAGCTGTTGTTATGACAACATAGCCTTAAATCTCAGCTGTGGGACCGTCTCAGAGATGCGTCTCATTAGTGGACAAATGCTGGAGATGTCAAAGATGTTGAAAGTGTCGGTGATGTTGAGGACACTGAAGATGCAGGAGTTGCTGAGGGCATTGGCCTTGATGAGGATGCTGACGGTGTTGCAAATCCCTAAAAGTGGGGTAAATCTTGAACAAATGTCCACATAACAAATAATGAAACATGAACCGCCCAGAAAAAGTCAGAATAATAAGAACCACCTCATGAGATCGGGACAGATATTTAGCTGCCGAGCCAGACCTGTAGTGCCTGTTTTCTCTGTGGCTGTTTTCTGTTTTGGGTCAGGGCAACATCATCCATTATTGCTCTTCTCATTTCTATTGATTTGTGCAGAAATATTTTTACTGGGATGGTGGGAAACAGGTTCACATCAAGTGTTAGCAGCTGCAAAAAGTAACAAGCGGTTTATATTCCATTTGCAGAAATAAGAAGTGGAAAATGTAGCCCTGGTCAGCAGGTAAGGTGGGGATAAACCCCAGACTGTTTCCTTTTTCGAAGAGGAAACCTCCTGCTGGAACCTAAGGAAGATAACTAAGTCATTTCAATAATAATAACATTAATAATAATAATAATAATAAGAAGAAGAAGAAGAAGAAGCACATTTTATTATTGTTATAAAAATAAATATGGTGTTTTATAATAAAAAATCACTTGTCGCACATTTTGTTGCATTCCATTTTACATCTTATTTTGTGTTGATCTAAATATTCACAGCCCCAGGTTCAGCATGCGGGACTAAAACGTGGCTGCCGGGAAAGCTCACTGTTTACACACTGTTTAAGTTCAACGTTCAGCGGTGATTAATTTATTCCCGTTTTACATTTCCTCTCCATATTCTGTCATTTGCCTGGATAGGAGAACATGAGAAGCTCATTGTGGACCTCCTGACTATTCCAGATGCAGAAGACATCTGCTTGTAATGACTTTCATAGAAGTTTCCAGAATACATGAGGATAAAGAAGGAGTTTAAAAAAAGCACATGCTAAGTGAATAAATATAAATATAAATATAAGGGAAGTGGTGTTTGAGTACTAAGATTCAGAGCTGTGTGACACCGTATGAGAACATTGGCTTTCGTGTGCCAGGTAATTACGGGAAATAAACGGGATTAAATTTTATGTTTTTTTTTTACGTTGTGGGCTGAACATTTTTCCAACACACGCCGTCCAAGACAAACCTTTGATTTATTAATTTTTACGCAATGTGGTGGAACCAGATTTGCATGGATACTGGGTGTCAGATGGGCCACAACTGGGGAGCATGCAAGGTTTGTGTCAGGACAAGGCAGTGTCTGCTGGGGGTCTGGCTGGGCAGAGGGTCTTCAGAGAACCTGGCTGTGGAGATCGGGGCGAGCCGGATTTGAACCTATAGCTCAGAAGCTGTGAGGAACCGGTGCCACCACGCCACTCACAAAAACCCTCATTTATGGAAAGACGGACCAGGCCCGTACTTCTCTTCCCGTCCACCTGCACCTTACTGAAGATCATGGCCTCGGGTGTGAAATCCACACTACTCTTGGCCACCGTGTTCTGGGGTTGGAACTCAGCCCAAGTGCAGAGGAAGTGAAGGATCCCACATTTCAACGGACGGGATTCAAACCCATAATCCAGACAGATTTCCTTAAGCCGTTCCAATTACATCCTAAGACTTGAGTGCTTTGTGGAAACGTCCTCATTGTGCAGCTCCCCGCTTTGTCAGATAACGGGGCAAGAATGCTCAATTAATATCATAATATCCCGTTTAATATTCCGTGCGCCGCAACACACTTTTTTATCTTTCCTCCATACCGAATCTCACATTTATTTAGTACGAGTCCACGCGTCTGTGTGGATCATTTCCTGGGAATATTTCCACGTAACAGACAAGATGTGTTCTATAAATTAAAAAGTGCGATGCCAACCGAGACATCATAAATACACGTTGTAATCGAAAACAGTTCTCAATGACCATATTTATTTGTAAGTGCAAATTTAAAGAGCTTTCCTCCTGGTTTGCTAGCGTTTATTTTTTTAAGGGTTAAATGCTTATTCAGACAAACAAACTGCAATGTAACGCTTTTTGTCGTCTTATTATCCGTTTATCTTTATGAATTTTGCATCGGTTGCTCCTGCCATCAACTTGGACCGCGGGACGACCGCTGCTATTGCTGGGAATCGGAATAAAGGACCTACTGGAGTTTATTAGACGGTAAACGTTGATACCGACTCGTGGCGCTTTAGGTGAACGTGAAATGACTCAAAGCGCTTTGAGTCGCTCGGTCCATACAATTGACCGAAATTGGCGCTCATACATTATTTATTCATTCTCAGCCAGCCTCCAACATCCGTCTACAATAAAGTGTCCAATTAGGTGGTTTGGAGCACTTGGAGGGGCCGCTCTGGTCGGACCGTATCGACAGAAAGCGGCGAAACCGCATTCGGCTTCCGCGGAGCCCCCGAACGGCGGAGAGCTCGGCTCGGTCCAACGTTGGCCGCTCGGGTCGGGCACGACGGGCGGCGGGAGGAGGGTTAATTACCCACACACACACACACACACACACACACACACAAACACACACGAGCCGGACTTTTGCTGTCCTTGCTTTGGAAGTAATTGGGCAAGAAAATGAGCTGGGTTGCAAATATCTATACATAATACACAGCTAATCGATGACTGTAATGAGCAGATGAAATAGCAGAGGAAACTAATGAATCTGCTTAAAAATGTAACACCTGTACTCAATACCGCGCCTATGAGCGCTGAACCCCTGCTTTTCTCCAATACTATACGTTATTTCAGCCTGCATTTCATCTGTGTCATGTAAGCAGAACTTTTTGAACAATGCATGACATTTGTTACTGTGTCTGAGTGTTAAATAGGAAAATAAATAGTAAAACGGGATCACGGATCCAGTCCTGGGGTCAGAGGTCAGGATCTGAAGGTTATAAATAATAGAAGTCTTGAGAAATGAATGCGCAATGATTTAGAAGAACTACCGTAGCTTCCTGTTTCAGAAGGCGGTTTAGGAGAAGGACTGCGAAACGGAGGGCCGCTGCTGCTGCAGCTTGAGGTTTTGAAAGATGGCTGTGTTTTTCCACCGGTTTGACAAATGCACGTCAGGCGCTTGCGCAAAAATATACGCCGCTGCGTGGAAAATTATAAATTATTTGTGAGTCGGCTCGAGAAAGTCGGTGAGAAAACGAGTCGTGGTTTTCGGGGGAAAATGCCGGACGCTCGTAGGACGGCGGTCGCCGGGTCCGAAGGCCCCGTTTCCCAGCAGAACCATTGGCGCCAATCGCAACCCTGAGCTCGGCCGTTCCCGCCAACGAGAAGATGCCCCCGGCCGCCCCGGCCCGCCGATCGCGCGGCAGACCTGTTGTGCCGTCGTCCCCCTTGCGGTTGACTAAATGCTCCGGTTTGGGGGTTAATGAATCAAAAATGATTTATTTTCTCATTAGCTATGCAGGTGCTTTGCAGTTTGCAGGATCGATGTTTTACAGATGTTCTCTTTCTTGTGTTCGGAGACGGCCCTGATTTTATTGGGTATGGATTTCCGGGGAGTGGAAGGGAGGCTCGTGGCGCCGTTACGAGCCCCCCCCCCCCCTTAAAATCCTCTCTATTCGTCCTATTGGCAACTCGGCGGTTCGCTGTCCGTTTCCCTTTACGGCCTTCTTTGTCTTTCGCGAATAACAAATTTATATACAAAAATGAGCATCGATATGAGGGCCGGGCGTGACGGAGTACCGAAAGGCGTCCGAGAAAAATCGGCTTAGCGAGACGGAATACAGGTGAAACGCGCGCACGAGTCAGAGTGTTTTGAGTTTTGCCGCAGGTTTTTTTTAGTCCTAGAGTTGATTTATCCAAAATGTAAGTCATTACTACGAAAACGGGTGTAATCTGCGATAGGAATCCGGCTCCGGGGGCAAAGCCACATAACAACCGACTTGCGGTTTGGCGTCCCGGTGTCATAAACAAATGCAGTTCTGCGTTTCCTGCAGTCTAGACACAGCAGAAGTGGCAGAGCCAGGGAGGAAACGCCTGTGCTGATTTTCTGATGCTTGCCTGCAAGAAAACAACAACAGCAGCAGCAGCAGCAGCAAATAAGAAAAAAATGGACGCAGGTCCTTTAGGAGGTCATTTGGCAATAAAAAGGTGCAGTGTATACACACCACGTGAAGTTGACATCATTTTGCAACTGAGATAAAACCCTTTTATTCGCATCACGGAGGGCCTTGGTCAGGACTGTTTTCTAACCTGCGTTTTCCCTTGTTTTCAACACATCTTTATTGTAGGAACAGAGATGTTCCACGGGTTTTACCTTTTCTATCGAGGAGTAATTCAGTTATGGCTGCAGTGTCTTCCTTTAATGAAATCAGCTCGAACCGCAGCTAGAGGGGGGCATCCGGACGACAATGATGCACGCGCGCACGTACGCGCACACCAAAAGAAAATAGCGTTTGTGTTATTCATGCACCGCAGGGGGTACGTGGCGTGTTTGCGAGATGCCTGCTGAAATGCGGCAGATACCTTTGTGGACCTCCTCTGAGTCTGAGGTAAAAGAGTCTGGATTTCACCCCACACCCCCAGCCCCACCCATGACTTTAATGGAAACAGCAAATTACAGTAGTGAACTCATTGGCATCTACGTGGCAGAATAGGAAGACATCTCCGGTTTTGGGTTTCCCAGTAAAGAGGAGAGGAGAGCCAGACGGACCCCCCATGATGCCCCTTTGCTGCAGTCTCGCCGTTGCCTCCTTGCGGCGCATCCGAAAAGGCCCTAACCTGCACCGACCGGCAGAGCCGAAAGGAGGCAGTTCTCACCAGTGTGCAGGAGCTGCTCTTCTATACCTTGCTCTTTGGGGAACCGTGACTTTTTCTCACGCGGCGACACTTCCCACAATGCCCCATGGCTCTGTTTCACCCCCATTGACCAGATTCTGTGCCTCAGCTGCCGTGGCGCTAAAACACCATAACTGCACCGCGTGATCATAATTCATTACAGCTAGATTCATCGCCCAGGGTGCACTAAGTTGCGCTGAAAGTTGGCTCACGCTGCTTTCCTGCTGCTTCACAATCCTTTATCCACTGCAGACCTTCAGCATTTAACCCGTAAAAGTCTGTTTAGATGGGCTAACGCCAGTGCGGGGACCAGCGGTGCTTTTTCTTCCCACCCAAAAGGCAAGAAACAGACGCGGTATCATCCTATAAACCGGAGCCAGCACACCCTCCCCACCTGACGCGCATCACTGTACACACCACATCCTGGCGAGCGACCGGTACAAAACCCGGCCTTTTATAGGCGTGTTTCCTCCATAATAGCCACGGTTCTTTGCTTTACTCGGACACCCTTCTCCCCCTCCAGCGGTTCCGCCCGGCTGCGCAGGCGAAGAAGATGAATCGGGGGGCACTGGAGCCAAACTGAAATTATTATTGATTTAATCACATAATCAGCAGCAAACACTTCAGGCTAAGATAGCAAATCCATAATCGCCTTCCCCCATAAGCACCCTTACAAATTTACCCCCAAAGCCCCCAACGCACTTAGCAAACACAGGAGCGAAGGGTCACTTTCAGGTGGCGGCGGAATATTGACATCCCGAATGCTTAAATATGTTTTGCGCTAAAGTGTTATCAATCAGCGATAAGAGCCCGACTGTCAGAGGAATACAGGGCCATTGGAAGGGGGATTACAGGCCCGGCTGTGCGTCATAATCGCGGGATCGATTGAGACAGAGACGGTCACCACAGTCGCACGGTCACATAGTCCCAGGACCCTTGTCGCTTGTCCTGCGAGACCTGGTCCTTGCCCTGATCCTCAGTTATTTATAAACCGGCGCAGAACGTGCGGTCCGGTGACGGCCCCGTCGACCGCGCTCGCCCACCCCTTGGCCGGAGCGGCAGCTCACAGTGTCGCCCTTCTTCAGAAAAAGTCCCCTTGAATCACTTGGCCAAGTTCAGGACTGACCCCACTGTTCTGTTTTGGTTTATGCATACCGGGTAGAATAACAGTTGGGATAGTTACTATGGTAAATCGTGGTAAATAATTTACAGGGTGAAATATGAAATATGAAAGAGTATTATTGCATTACTTCATTACCGTACAAATTCACCTTTATTCGGAGCTTGGGCTTAGGATGAGCTTCGTGATTTACCCTGTCATACAGCACAGTGACTTTTATAGGATCTACTCGAAGCAAATACCTCACTCGACAACACTACGGTGGGAGCATCGCGTCGCGATACACCACACATATACACTTAGCGGCCACTTTATTGGGTGCACACGGCTGTTTACACACACGGCGATTGTACACACAGTCGTGACTCCGTAATACAAACCCCAGACCAGGGCCGGAGGTCCAGTGCGTGACCGTTAAAGTGGACAACACGTGGGGTCTAACTGCCAGTCACAAGAGCTTGATCACTCATGCCCGTCGTGCTGGTTCCAGTATTTCAAACTTTGTGGGATTTTTACACACCGCAGTTCCACAAACACGAGAGTATTTACCTTACTTTACTACAGTAACCTCTACTACTCCGCCTCTCAGGCCAACAGAGCATCTTTGGAAAGAGCTGAAATGCTATGTTAAGAGAACGAATGTGGCATTAAAGCGTGCAGAAACAGCAGAGGTGAGACCCCCCGCTCGACAGCGATCCCTGTGGAGAGAATTGCGGCACCTTGCTGCTGAGTCCCTGCTGTTGTGCAGTCCAGAGGCTCCCAGCAAACAGCCGTGCCTAATAAAGTGGCCCCCGAGTGTATCTCAGGTTTAAAGCATATACATGTGGCTTCAAACCTTCGACCCAGGTCACGCGACCTCTGCTGAGCGCGAAAGCCCTTCAATTCATCATCAGGTCCCTTACTGGACGGCACTGTCCTCTCGAACCTTGACATTCCAGCGGTTTGTGGTGTCGACTCCTGGACCAAGAGCGGGGATGGAACCGTTTTTCACGCCGACTCGAACGGACGGCTACAAACGAAGCGAAACGCGTGTATTTCCGAAGCCGCATTTCCCCCCCGGAGCCCCCGGAGACCCGTCTGTTTACCGGGGGCCGTGGCTCATTTGTTCGCGCACGTCGTGCCTAACTAACGTTAACTTGTTTGTACATAGAGCAGCTCCGTCCACTCGGCGCCGGTCTAATCCGCGCGCTTTCAAAAAGCAATTTAGATCATTTACACCTCATTAACATGTAATGTAATGTCTGAGCGTTCGTCATAATGATCGCTTATTATTTCACGTTTCAATATTATCTCCTCTAATGAAACTGTTCTCGCTGCTGCCAAGAACGCCGTAATTGGTCTTGTCAAATCACAGAGCTCAGCAGCCTGCTCCTCGGCGTGTGAACTTCCAATTTGCATCGGCAAGCGGGACGCGCGTTAACCGCGCGCATGCGTGACGCGGGCCACGGACGGGCCGGCGCTCGACGGCCGCCCGCAGAGGTCAGAGGTCAGGCGCACGCAGTAAAATGAAACGGAAACGTGTACGATGCGGTTAAGCCAAACCGAGGGGTCTGCAGATGGGTTCCGGATGCCACCGATCAAATTTGCTGGCTGCAGACACCACCGCGGCTTTAATAAAGGGCCGCTCGGTTACTGTAGCGGGGCAGAGGGTCACGCGGCAGTTGGCAGAACCCTCTCTGAACTTGGAGGACCCGTGCTTGAAGGTCACTGGTTTTGATCCCACTTCTGGCACCTGCGACTACGGCTTTTACCCTGATTTTACCTGTCTCTGTGGCACAGTGGTTGAAGAAATGGTTTAAAGGCCTTGCTCGATCAAGGGTTTTACTACAAAGTGATGCAGCAAATGAATGCCAGGTGTGCAAATGGGTAAATCAGTGTAAGCTGCTTTGGAGGACAGCATCAGCAAAGCCAATAAACGAAAAATGTTTGCATATCTTCAGCACTAGTTAGAGCCGTGATTTTTCTTTTTCGGTTTGGTTGAAACTCCATCTTCTTTGAATTTCCAATCAGACCCGAGACCTCTGCTGGCGTCACTGAACGGGTCGAAGGAAAAGTGGAGCTTTTTCAAGTTATAGTACAAACTTTTATTTGCTGTCGCGCTCCGGTCGGCCGCTGTGCACCTCCGTCAGGGCGTTTAAGAACGCAAACGGCAGCCGAGGGGGATTTGATCCGCTCGGGACATGGGTATCGAACTGATCCCGGCTTTGGCCCCCCACCATGAAGCGCGAAAACGTTCCATATTTCCGTTTTTTTTTTTTTTTTTTTTTTTTTGGCTCAGTGTGCTCACACACATGGTCTGGGGGTCCTCCTTCGCTCAGGGAGACACCCGGCCCACCGTCGGTCAGGAAGCCCATGGTTCAGTTGGAAGAGCAGAGTCGCACCCCCCCTCCGCCGCACTTCGGCTCTACCAGCTTAGAGGGGCTTAGCTGGCCAATATCAGGCCGCTCCCCCTGGCAGACGGGCCAAGAGGTAATTGTCGGCTGCCTATACGGTGAGCATACATAGCTTAGCGCGGGGTTCTAAATTAAAATCTCCGCAGCGTGTCTGAGTATTCGGCTCTTCGCTCACTGCGCCGGTCCGACGGCTGCCGCTCATAATTCCAAGTCATTTTACCACTCATTGCACTGTATCTGAAAGCGAGAGCTTGTCTTTAAAAGTCTCCTCTCCTCCGCCCTCCCATCCAGCGACAAGCGGTGCGATGGTGGAAAAGGAGCGTTCGCCTAGGAGGCTCCAGAACGATCCTCCATGTCGTCCGTTATTTTGAAGAGGAACAAAAAACTGGGTTACGAATGTGCTTTGTGGCCTGGATGCTGATATTGTTTGCCCAGTTCCCTGGGTGTGGATAGATTAGCAGAAATCTGTGCGTGGTCATTTCATTAGGTTGACCTCCGTGCAACCGGGGGGGGCTTTTATTTTCTAATATGATAACAGCTTTGTCAATATATTCACATTATGGTGATCGGGCAGCGCGCAAACCGCCCCGAGCGCAACTTGTATTCGAAGGCCCGACCTGGGGAGCGATAATCAGATTTGCTAAGAACCCCCTGACCCCCGTGAGCCCGGGGACACGCGTGTAACCCGCGTGTGACGCATGTAATTCTCATCCCACCCGCATTTGCCAGTCGTGAGTTTATGAAGGACTTAACTGCTGCTTCTTTAGGTCGAAAAGTTTGAACATCAGGCAAGGAGACAGTTTGTAATCCCGAGACCCAGAAAAAAAGGATACTTGGGTTTCCAGAAATTTCTACTTCCAAACACATGGTGTCACTTAAATGCACGGCATGTCGGCTATAAGGTGTATTTGGACGCAGGACTGAGATGTACAGTTGGGGAGGTTAAAAACGTTTTCTCCTCTATAGTGGACACGAGCGAATGGCTGCTTGGACAGTCGCTCTGGGTGCCAGTAAGTTTTTAAGTGGAAATAAAATTTAGTTTAATTTTCCGTCTGCCTGATTTTACGCATCGTCCGTTCGGTATGGATCTCAAATTGATTCTCCTAGCAGAAACAGAAAATGGTTTAAATCGCATTTTAACTGAGGATTTAGGCTGCATGCTTTTCTAACAGTGGCAGCAGGTCGTGTAGAGGCTGGCATAGCTGCTTTGCAAACGGAGGGTTCGAATCCCACCGCTTGCTGCAGGAGTGTTTCCACGAAATGCTGTGAGTCAGACACACGTTTATATAAGAGCCCTGCAGTTGTGGCCTTAAGGTTCTTTGTTGGGTGATGCAGCTGTACGTTGGCTGGGTGTGCAGAGCAATGAAGAGTTAATGGCGCGCATGCCATGCTGTCATATCGCCATCATCGCAGGGGCGCAGGGGTCCGGACCTTGCGGAGACGCACAGCAGCAGCAGCACGAGGCAGATAAGCAAAGCCTTGTAATTGCCGATTTGTCCCCCCCACCGGCAGAGGAAGACGTGTGGGCGGCCGGCGGAAGAGGACATCAGACTCAGCTGTGGATTCACTGGCGGGGGGGACATGATGGATCTCCAGCGCCAAGCCGGCCTTCAAATCTCTTTTCATGCACTCCTTTCTTCATTTATCCGTCTCGGTGAATCGGTCCTGCGTTTGGCGAAGGGAAGCGGCGAGCTGGAGCTTCGGCCGCATCCGCCACAACCCAGACTCTCAGCTGCGGGGACACCGGGGAGCCGACTTTTGACCTTTGACCCTCTTAGTAAATGGCTTTGTGGATGCTTCTAGGCAGGGCAACTTGGCAGAGCATGCGTTCATGTACCCGTCTATATAGCTGAGCCTTTGCTGTGGCAGTTTGGAGGGTTGCGGTGGTCCAGAGCCCAACCTGGAAGCAGAGGGCGCTGAGCTACAAAACTGCCCGGATGTTCATCACAGGGTGTAAAATGTTTTTTTTTTTTTTTTTTTTTTTCCCCGCAAATCAAAATTTTATGAAGTTGGGAAAAAAATGAAAAGGACGTCCACACGTATCTTAAACCGTACACTGTGTGAGGTTTGAAAAACAAGCTTTTTCCAGTGATTTGCCCACTCACCGTATACAGATGGCTAATTTTTACTGCATTAATTCATGGTAAGTACCTGTGGTACAGATGTTACAGCAGAAGTGGACGTTCGAACCCAGGTCACTTTGACTGCAAGGTTCTAACCAGTACATTGCCTCCTTTCAGGATTAAAAAAGAAAACTTACTTGCATCTAAATAACTGTTTTTTATGAGTCAAATAATTTAGTGTTTGTTGAGGCCCTAGAAAAGGGGCTTAGGCGTGCATTCACATATTTGTTTTATTTATATCGGTTATTCTTATATTTAATATCATTTGTTTGTATAATTCTGGACTAATGATTGTAGGTTCTGTGTAAATGTGGGCAGCAGGTGGAGTGGTGGTGAAGGATGAGCTGCATGCGTTTAATGTGTTTAAATCCCTCTTGCTTTAGTATCACAGCGCTTAGCATATTGTATAAACAAAATGCATATTTATAGAAATATTAATATAGATTAAAAGTTCATGTTGGACTTTACTTAAGGGTGCAGCAAAAGGTGGTTTCTCACGCCAAAGCGAATGGCACAGATTTGGTTCTGCTGCTGAAGACTGAGCTGAAACTGGTGCGTGAAGGGCACTCCAGTCCAGCGCAGGTGGAATGCGCTTCGCTTAAAGTGCATTTCTAAGGAAAACCCTTTGCAAGCTACGTATCCCAGCCCGCGTCCCTCCAACCAGCGGCCCAGCAGCTCCGTGCAGCACCCAGCTCATTTATTTCAGCCGGCTGTGATTTGCATTTGTGAAGAATAGGAAAAAAGCCTGTTAGCCAGTGTGCTGTGCAATATACATCAAAAAAGTTCACACCCTTTCTCCGCAAAACCTGGCATCGAGATTAAATGTCTGACTTAATTAAAAGCCGTCACAAAGTACCGGGATCTCAGAACTGGCCTGAATGTCAGAGTTCAGCAAGTTGCTTTCACGCATTGGGCAGCAGGTGGTGTAGTGGTTAGTAGTGATGGCGTCCAGACCCTGGGTTTGACTGCTCCTCCTATTATAGTTCCTACCTATAAAATTAGAAGTTAATAAAAGCAATTAAGAATTATCTCAAATGTAATATCTATCTATCTATCTATCTATCTATCTATCTATCTATCTGTATGTCTGTCCAAATACCCAAGCATCTCTCCGTCTGTCCATCGATCCACTCGTCCATCTCTCCATTCAATTACTCACCCACCCCACTAACTATCTATCTATCTATCTATCTATCTATGTACATTTACTGGCAGTGTTCACAGTATTTAAAATTATACATGCGTACATGTATGAATATATATTTATATTTCAGCGAATGTGAATATGTCACACGCAAATATTAATCCATAGTAAGAAAACGAAAGATTAAAACCGAAAAACCGCCGTGGTAGCTTTTGCCATATAAACAAAGCCGCAAATAAAATGATTAGCTGCTATTACCGCGGTACGTTTTGTTCATGCACGACACCAGCTAGTAGCAAAATCGATAAAACCTCGCAGGAACCTGCAGGAAAAAAACTACTTTTCCTTAAAATTAAACGTATTTCCTTTTTACTTCACTCCGGGAAGAAAAGGATGGGGGGGTAAAAAAAAAAAAAACTCAAGTGGAAAATTTAACCCTGGGAAAATGCGGGAAAAGCCAAAGATTATATAGGACATTCATTCCCGCGGTATTTTTTGTACAATCCCGTGTTGTGCTCCAAACAAAAATGTGCGAATGCTTCTGAGCGCTGCGCACAAAGCCGGGCTCCGCTCTTACATCTGTGAGTTTTGAAACAAAGGTTTGTTTGTGTGCCTCAATCACTCCCGCTCATGAAAGCAGACACTTACTTGAAAAACTCCCCCCTCCCTCCTTTTTTTCAGGGAAACACTCTAAACCAACATCCTGGTATAAATTTGCAAAACGCAATACAGGCCCGATTGTTTGCGGCGGGGATGCGGGCCGCATACGAATGGTTTCCTCGGCGGCCTCCGCTCCCTCGCATGGCTCACTGACTAATGTACAATAAATCAACAAAAGGGCTCTTCAATGCGGCCATTGGGCACCGCTGTTATTTTATCTTTTTACAGTATTTAATTGGAACTTTTTCCTTCCCTGCTTCCCTCCCACCCTGAAACACTAAACCAGCTTCCAAATTACTTAGACCGAATCTAAGAAGAGATTGATAAGATTTTTTTCCCCCTCCTAATATTTTTTTTTTTTACTTTCTAGAGACCGAGTTTTTCTTTTTTTGACGAAGGAGACTAAAGTTACAAGTGTGTGGTGCTGCTTACTGGGGGGGGGGGGGGTTGAAATGAGATGCTGAATGGATGGGGACGGGCAAAGGCTGGGAAAATGCGGAGTTGGCAGTGCGGTCGGGTCGTCGCTGAGCCCCGCGGTCCGGCTCGCTGCACCAGGTGTCCGCCGCATTCAAACGATACTATTATTCATCGAACCGCACCGCGGTATTAAAACTCCCCCCAGAAAAAAAATCATTTGCAACTGAATAAAGATATAATCCTGGAAATATAAGTCTCCATTAAGGGTGTCCCATTAAAGGAACAAGGCCGCCTTTGTGCAGGACTTTATGTATATTTATCACGGTTCCCAGAAAAAAGCCTGGGGATCGGGGGATGGGTTTGGGGAGGACTTTCCAACTGTTTACATGTTAATTGAAAACTTTATAGCCTCTGACTCGGGACTATTTATACACGGGAAGCCATTTTTTTCTTCCTTCGGTGGCAGTTATTTGGTGCTTGACTGTAGACGTGGAGATGGAGAGGAGCGTGCGGACGCTGCGGTTGTAACTCGGAGGCGGGATGAGGGCAGCAGCGGCCGGGCTCCGGGCACCGCAAACGCCTCCACCCGGTGCGGCCGTCCGAGTCCCTCCTCATCTGCGGAATTCCCTTTGCAATTGCAATTAAACGCATCACATCTTATTTATCATCACATCTTATTTTTAACAGAAAACAACACGCTACAGACAATTTTAGAGCAAGAAACACTTATTTTTGTGACTTTGAACGGTATTTTGTACTGCTGTGCAAAAAGTGTTTTCCCCTCTTCCAGTGGCAATAATGCAGTTTGGGCTCCATCACCCAGTCTTAATGCAAGAACATTTGCAAGATTTGCTGATGTAAAGGAAACTAAATTAATCCAAATAAGTTGGAAAAAGTGACAGATGCTCGCACCCATAAAAGCGAATGTTTTAATCCTTATAAATTGCCCAACCAGTTCTTACAAGCACTAACATGACAGGGAAACTAGGAAGGATCTGTTTTTATATGATATTGTAGTTTTAAAATTGAGTTTCTGCTACCAGAGTTTAAAACTAGGCCAGATATCCACTGCTGGGTAAAAGACTTTAAGTTGTTTCTACCAGAAGTAAAGAACAGAAAAGATGTCAAAAGGCTTCTGGCTCGGTTTTTATTCTGTAATTTATATAAGAGTTAAAAGTGGACCGTTTGGGGGACAGCATAGCTGTGGCTTGACTAGCTGTTGCAGTACCAAACCATCTGTGGAACAGACTAAGGCGGTCCAGCTGACTGAATCCTAGTTAACTATGGTTAACCGCGGTCCACCCAAATGAATCCTAGTCAACTGGTGTAACTGCTGTTGAGCTGACTGAGGAACTGCTGACTGCAGCCTAGCTAACTCGGGCCTGCATGGCTGTCACCTGAGTAACTGCGACTTAGCCAGCGGAACCCGAATTAGCTAATCGAGCTAACTAAGTCCTAGTTAACTGCGGCTTGTATCGTAACAGTTTTGTCTGCACGGGTCCTCCTTGCAGGTGTCTCAGTTTTGAATCCTTATCCTCAGGTGTTCAGTCCTCACCTCTGGTAGCTTCACTCCTTCTGAACTTCCGACTGAATATCTACTCTTCGACTCGGAGAAATTACACGGTCGTGTCTTAAGCAAAGTACAGCTTCCCGGCAAAGCAACAACCGTAAGGGAAATTTCTGCTTCCGCACAAGATGTTCTTTTCGCCGTTTTCTGTTTCGTTTCGAGATTTCCCGCTCGCGCTGAAATTCACACCGCCGGTGCTGTTTCTCGGCATGCTTTTCCCCTCTTTCTTTAAGCATACATTTTGCTTTAAAACGAAGAGACGGGGAGCATTCGTGTTATGTAAATTTTTGACGCGAATCGAGCGGACATAAAAACGCCGGTTCAATGGTGCGCCGGCCGATACGTGCATAGAAGAATGGCGCGGATTCAGACGCCGACTCACAGAAATGGGCCGAGGCGCCCCGTCCGATTATGATGCTAATAACTGGACTCGAAACAAAGTCGCAATTTCAATGACTGATATGAGCGACGCACAAAGGAGGAAAAGTGCGACAAATTGCGCGACTCCAAAACTGGCCTCTGAAAAGCAATATTAGCCGACGTCGGCAGCGAGGTCGCCGGGGGTCGCCCCTACGGTCACCTCGGCGGCGCGGCGCCATTGTGCTCAGGCACGGCAACCCGACGCACGAGCGCACTTTGCGCCATTTCCACGTCTCAAATTGCTACGTGCACGCGCGGCCCGAACGGCGGCCAGACAATCGCTCGTATATTTGTATGCAGAAATTAATTGAGGGAGAGCGGCGAGGGCGGCGGGAGGCGAGAACAAAGAGCGCTTTTTGTCTGAGAGACATAATTAGATATATGAAATTGAAATTCCTCAGCGGGGGACGCGGTTGAGGACGCGCGTCCCTTTTGATTCCGTCCCGCTCCCCTTTTGTGCCGTCATTTGCGCCGAGCGAGCTGCCTTTTAAAAAGCTGCGGAGACGCTCGTTCGCGGGGGCCATTAATTGGCCCGTGTTTGAAAATCGTGCTGCGGGGACCGAAGTCGCCCAAGAGGGACGTTTTTTCCCCGCGCTTCCGGCCACGCGCTCCCTTTGAGGCTCGCGGCGGCCCCGAGAGCTTCGCCGAACGTTGGGGTTGACCGTAGCCGGAGCTGCTGCGATGATGGTTACGGGCTTCTTGAGAGACGCGGCGCGTCGAGCGATGAGGCCCTTTGACGCATCGCGAGGAGGCCGTGTTCTGCTGAGAAGGTGGACGTGGCGGGAAAAAAACGGAGCCGACGCATGGAAAACGGACGCCCTTTGCACAAGCGGAGGACAGAACTTTCCGGAGGATCTCTGCGGTCAGCAAGCGTTGCTGTCAACTCGGTGACACTTAGCAACAGCAGTAAACAACGAATGAAATCCACAGGTGGCGCACGCTGGCGTGGACTTTTGGGTATTGTCACGCTAACCATAGAGAATGAGCTTCTTTTTGGAGGCTCAGCCAACAAATCACAGGCAGATAAGAGGTTGAAATACTTAAGTGCGTACTTAATTGCTAAACTTTTCTCCACCACCCCCCCCCCGTCTTTCCGGTGTCCCCGTGTCCTTGTCATTGCGCGGCTCCCTTTGATCTTTTCTAATGGGGGAACCACCAGGCCATATCATCTTACGCGGCCGCAACAGAGCAAGAGAAGGACGTACTGTGTGGTCAGCAGCTCATACCACTCGACCCCCCCAAAGCCCATCGCCATCCAGCCATTACATCACCGCCCGCTCCCCTAAGAGGATTTTCACCAGGCCTGGCTCCGTTATTAAAATAGTAATTAATTTTGTTTTTTTTTTAACCTCGGGACAAAACAAACTTCTTTACACCGGGCTTCGAGGGAAGGGGATTTGGTGTCCGTTTGTGTCTCTGTGGAGGGAAAGGGGGTGGAGATCCTCGTATCCAGCCAGCAGTGTCAGTAATCCCCTCTCTTGCCACAGAAACGGAAGCTGCCAGATCAGTTTAGAGCACAGATGAAAAGTTTGATAGGTTTCTGCCATGTCTGGATGTCAGGACCCCCCTGAGGGCCTACGTTCGCTGTAATGTCACTACATTCTTTGTTCAGAGACAAAAAGTGCAAAACATCTCAAACATTTTGTATTCGTCTAAATCATACACCTCTGTCATTTGTACAGGTACGTTTATAGCAAAACCCACGAAGCAAATGATCTCCTTGTGTATTTGAATAAAAAGTGTATGCTTATACGTTATACGGTATATAAGATGGTTGGGCTACAGGTGGAAAAAAAAAGCGAGATCTTTATTTGTCATTTATTTCGTTTGTCACGCTGCATGAAAGTCATTATGAGTGCAGCTGTCAGCAATAAATGACAGAGTCCTTTGAGACGCAGAGGCAGGATTTACACCGGGTGAAGCAGGAACTTTGCTGCGTCTTTAAACTTATTGCGTTTGTTTGTTATACCGTATGACCGGTTGCCGTTCATAGTCGGCTGCACAATAAAATCATCATAGTTGACATCAACCCACACTTTATTTCTGACTTTTTTAAATAGCGAATCCGTCGAGCTAAATATTCCCATCGGCTTTGACCCACGCAGAGAGCTGACCAATAAGGCAGCAGGCTAAGCTGTGATGCTCCTCTGGTTGGCTGATGGTGATGGTATGACCTGACCAATAAGGTAGAAGGTGTGTTTGTGGCTGGGGTCCCGATTGGCTACCTGCTGTTCAGAGACAGTTTATATTTAGTTGACATCCTCTTAGCAACTTGTGTTGAAAAGCAACTTTACAATTTATAAAGCAAAGTAATATTTTCTGTATCAGGTCAGAGTGAGTATTTACATCGACTGGGAGTGGCGATCAAACCAGGATGTCAGATTACAGGGCGACCCAAACCATTGCACCCCCTGCCGCCTCTTAACAGGGCAGCAGAAAATCTCCTCCTTGCTCGGCCTCTTCATTTCAAAACGAAGAATCTAAAGAAGAACAGAAATTCAGACCCACCTTCCTGCATCTTTCTGTCTCCCAAACACCAGCAGGTATCCCCACCCCACACACCCCATGTACGCACCAGCCGGGGCTGGGAGATAGAAGAAGAGGAAGCTGCTCTGCAGCCCTTGAACTGCACAGTTAGCGGTGCGAAGGAGAGGACAAGAGCAAATAGAAGAGCTAATGAATCCCCAAATCCGAGGGCTTCGCAGGACAGACCCCATACCCACCCCCCCGGTGTTCGCCGTGCTGTAACTGAGCTCACGGCAAGCCGACTGAGCGCTCCAAGACGCTCAGCCTTGTTTCAGGCGCGACAGAAACCAAAACACAAAGTGGAGCGACAGTTACAGCCAAAGCGACACGAGCGTGAGGGTGACGTGTGACACAAATAACCGCTGAGACAACCCCGGAAAACCGGCGCTGCTGCGGGCGGCCCGGAGTCTAACGGAAAAACATGCATCTTAAAGCCAAACTCTAGCATCCGGCACCCAGTCCAGGTGGGAGTGGCTGAATTTAAGTTTAATGCTTAATCTGAACAATGATTTTGTCTGCTTTACAAATTCACGTCTCTCAGCTTCACGCCTTCATTATAAACAAGGTAAAACAGCATCATTTACGTTTACGCTGTGCTCCTTACTGGTTGTCTTCTCTTTATTGGCGGTTTTTTGACACGGAGCTACAGCAGAACAGCGAAAATGAGTGGTTTTGTCTGCGCTTTTCTGTGGAATTAGATTTAAATCAAGCTGGCACACCATTAAATAGGTACACAGGTATTCAGTGATACCTGCCATGTGGCCTGTAAACCTGCCAGGACACGGGGCTCCTCAGAGAGTTAACATCTACTTCATTTTTAGGGTAAACTGGGGTATTTTTACAACACAGAGAAGTAACTTTACACATGTCACATTTCAAAAAAGTAAATTCTCTATTTCTCATCATCTGTTGAGGCTGGGTGTGGGGTGGCGGTCAGCTGACTGTGGACAGCAGGTTTCAGCAAACCAAAATGACTTAATTCCTCAGACAAAAGCAAAATATGGAACCTGGTCTCACTAGCAGAATAACCAAGCAACCAAAAGCCTGAAAAGGCCACACGTGACCCACCTGAGCCCATTTCCAGGTAGCCCTCCATCCCAGTTAGCCAGTGGTGTAAGCATTACATTCTCTTCTCACTGTGGAGGCAACCAGGGCAGCTAATGGCTCAGAATGGGAGCAACAATAAAGTTTTATGTGGAGGATCTTTTGAGCAGCTGAATGAGTGGGACTCCAGGAGGCCTCTATTCATTTCATTTTTGTGGCCTTTTCTATTTCACAGGGAAAGTTGGCCTGAGGTGAGGAAGAAAAAACAACGTGGAGCGAATGTCCTTCGTTTCCTGGTGTCAGATGCCTCGATAAACTAAAAGCGAAAGGCACGTCCACTCCGGCCCGCGTCTCGGTCCCGCGTCCAGGACAGGAATTCCCACAAGCTGGGTAAATAGCCCGTGTCCTGGGGAAGGGCCCTAAGATAGGAGCCCACGCCGGCAACCGTGCAGCAGCCCCTTTCTCAGGCTCCTGAGAGCGGCCCTTCCAAGTGTGTGTGTGTGTGTGTGTGTGTGTGTGTGTGTGTGTGTGTGTGTGTGTGTGTGTGTCCGTCCATGCGTCTGTACGCATCATTTTTACACACAGTTGCTACAGCAAAAGAAGATGCGACAACTTACGCAGTTAACTAAAAAATGTGTGTGCTTTTTGGAATTCAGCAATCCAGGGGAATATGCAAACAATATTCACATATTAGAGTAAATGTATGCAATATATTTTAAATATGCACACCATGCTGTAGACATGTGCTACAGTAAGATACACTGAGCTTTATACCAGAACAGTGATTTACATGCACATATATGATAGATACATCTGCAAAATGAATCATTTCTCTTGCTTATGCACATCAGGACTATACTGTATATACGCAAATGAGGATTATTATGTGAATGAAGGGTAGTTAGAGGACGGGCAGGGAAAAGGTCTAAATACATTTATTAAATGTGCCATCCATACGTTATAATCCATTATCACTTACCACCTATTCCCGGGCAGGGTTCTGGTGGTCCAGACATTTAAATATGCTTTTATATATATATATATATATATATATGTGATTTTTTTTCCCACGACTGACAGAGCGAGGTAGGCGTCACGCATGACTTCAGCCTGTTTTCATAGTCTGCTCAGTGTCGAGACACCCAAGACATCCAGGCCGTGAGCCGCCACCGCGAGGAGCCGTGCCATGTTTATCCTCGTCCATTTAGTCAGCTGGTGTCAGGAATAAGAGACTAACTGGAACAAGCAAACATTTGCTTTTTTCTGCCCCTCCAAGCTGTTATTTTGCTTCAAAAGTCACGTGTGTGAATGATCAGACACCCTTCTGAGACAGTGGTCCGCATGCTGCCTCAACGCTGGGCTCGGGGTGGGGGGTCAAATTGTTAAAACGCTTAATGGGAGATGGCAAAGAGATGGTAAAGAGCTGTAATTCCTCCTGTAAATTATGGTCTGATTCTTTGGCATGGAGCGGAATCCCTAGCAATTGTCCCAGACTGAGGGGAAATTACTGGATAAACACACTCGAGAGTTTAGCAATAGGCAGGTATGAGGCCAGAGATGAGGACTGGAGTGACTGCCAGAATGAGGAGAGGGTTGAGGGTAGGGATGTGTGTTGGGACGATGACTGGGATGACCACTGGTTTGAGGGCTAGGGTGTGGGCAGGGAGGATGGCTAAATTCTAGGACCAGAACATAGCTGGAAGAGAAGAGGCTTTGGATGTAGACAGGGCCAAGTGCCAGAAAAAGAACAAGGCTGAAGACTGGGAGACTTGCCAGGATGAGGACAGGGCTGAGGAAAGGGATGAGTGTTGGGGCAATGGCTGGGATGACCACCTGTTTGATGGCTGGATCTGGGCATGGCTGAGGGCTGGAATGATCACCAGGATGGGAGGGAAGAGGTTTGGGATGAAGATCAGGATGACTGTTAGGATGGAGGCCAGACTGAGACCATCAGCAATTGCAGAACACAGCGGACAGAAAAGTTCTAAAATCACGTTTTCATCTCCGTTGTTACCATTTTCAGGGTAATGGGCTTTGTGAAAGCATGCATCCTTACAGCGGTGAGTGTGCAAAATGTATAAAATACCATAAATTACAAATTCAGCCAGAGAGAGACCATGGAAAATGGAGGGGTCCGGTGCACCGACCATCGCTGAAGTCACGTGAAGCCGTAAGCCCCCCCATCAGGGGACACTTTGCCGTGGAAGATCCTGCTGGGACGCCAGGCCCACGGGGGCAAATGAAGGGGCGGTTTGGGAACACGGTTGGATTGATACCATCAGCCGCCTCATATCGATATGCCGAGGAGAAGAGAAGAGTGGGCTGGAAATCCATCGTCCAATAAAATAAATCAATAGCATAAAATAGAAGTAATTAATTTAGAGAGACAGTAAAAATACCCCTGGCGGCGCCCTGAGATCAGGGCTGTGGAGAGTGTGGTCCAGTGTGCCAAAGCGCTCCAGAGGTGTTAAAAAAACAGCAAAAAGCAGAAATAATGCTGAGGCAGCGCATTTTCAGGTAAAGCAGCAATGCAGATAAATTAGTCATATTAGTCAGATGTAGTTAGATTAGGGATATAATAATAATAATAATAATAATAATAATAATAATAATAATAATAATAATAAATAGCTATTGTAGCAGACACAGGTTTTGCAGTTGTGTTCTTTCATTCTTTTGGCTTCTTTTTTATTTTATCATTGCAATTCTGTTCTTACTGCACTTAGTTCTGCTGATACTGTGTGTGCCTCTCTCTCTGTCTCTCTTTCTCTCTCTCACACACACACACCAAATGAACAGCAGCTATAATGAGAACTCTTTACTACAAGAGATGATGTTCACCATAAATCCTTGCCATGTGCTCATTGCGAACAACACAGGTCAGTTATGCATCCTCATGCTCTCAGATGCCTCCGTCCTCAGCTCCTCTCCGCTCCAGTTTCTTATGAAACCCTTGTTGAATAAAGGCCTCAGGGGGACACCTGCAGAGCCTGCAATGCCTCTAGATTGATACTATAGTGTGTGTGTGTGTGTGTGTGTGTGTGAGTGTAACCTCCTTTGCACCCTGTGCTTCCAGGATAGGCTCTGAACCACCGTGACCACCATGACCCTGCACTGGATATGCAGTCATTGATCACAAATGGATGCTGCATTGTTACTCTGGCTCCTTTCTCCTAGGTGATCTGCATAAATTTGACTCCGACTCTAGTCATCCGTTTACCTGACATTTCTGTCCAAAGCAAATAACAGTGTAAATTTGTAGCGCACGAACTCAGGGTAAATGTACGGCAATGGCTGCTGCAGCAAGAGCAGGGTTTGGAACCCAGCTCGCTGTTTGCAAGGTTGCGCTCCAACCGCTACGCCCCCTGGCTCAGGGAAGGTGTGCGACTTGGGGGGGGGCGTGTTGCTGCTGCACATCCACACTGCAGCTATCGCTGGCTTTCCTGCAGCCGCTGGACAGAAAAGAAGGTGCTGATGCGAGATTGACGACTTAAATACTTCATCAATCACTGCTGCGGCCGATGTGTTGTGTTGTGATTGGTGGAGAATTCGGGCCATCCATCTTCCCCACCACGAACAACCGCTTTCCATTCCTCTCAGGTACTTCTTTTCTCATTTATTTATTTTTTATTTTCTTCCTGTTTATTAACGCGCCGCTCGGCACCGAGGCCTGTTAAACAGTCAGAGGGTCGGCCGCCTTCAGCCACCATTAGCGTTTCCCGGCTTTTATAACAAAGCAGCAGCGCTGAGCAGAACTCAGTTAAAAATTATTTGTCTGACCTCAGATGCCCGACAGTTTATTATCACTAATAAAATGTGAAATATTACAGCCTTCATGTATACAGTACGGCTGGACAAGTTTGTTTTTGGTACATTTTTAGCATCTTTCCTGCAGATAGATAGACAGACGCTGTGGATCCTGCACCCTATGAACCCGCTTTAAATCTCCAACTGAGCCACGACATCCTAGCACCGATCCTCCAGTCCAGCACAAAACACAGACGTCAGAGGCACCGTAACCACCTGTGTTTGGAGAGATGGAATGAGGACCCCTGTAGGACACGAAGGCTATGTTGGGGGGGCTGAGGCCATTGACACAGCAACTCGTTTTACACAAGCGTCCAGGTTCGCTGTTAGTCACACACACTGCTTTGCCACAGATTATTGCGTATTTTTATGTGGCATCTGAGCAATATGCTAGCACAGTAGGCAGCACCGGTGCCTCACAGATCCTGGGCTGCTGGTTCAAATGCAGCTCCTTCTGTGTGGAATTTGTATATTCACATGGGCTCCATCCAGGTGCTCTGGTTTCCTCCCACAGTCCAAAGACATGTGCTTCTGCTGGCTCGGTGGTGTTAAATTGCCCTTGACCTGCGTCTGGGAGAGATTCTGCAAAACAGTGCGAAAGAGTGCAAACAAAGCAGCATCTGCAGTGCTTAGAAACACATATAAATCTTAAAGCATGAACAGCACTGTGTGTGTGTGTTTGTTAATGAGGATGATAGCTGCTAAGGACTGTGTTCTCTTTTCCATCTATATATGGCTCTAGGCAAAAAGAGGAATTAAAGACATGGTGTTTGGTTCTGCTCTACTGCACCTTCTTATTACGGAAAACGCCGTATGGAATAATGACGGGAAAACTGTACGATATAATTAAGTCGGATCGCGGGGGCGCTGTAATTCCGTTGTTGCGCCACAAAGCGAGCTGAGAGACCCCCCTCGCGACGTGTGTGTGAATCGGTCCGGAGTGCGTCGCGCTAAGGTGCGACCCCTGTCCTGCCCTCCTTCCATTTGCCTTACTCATTGTTCAAATACACTGCTCAACTGTGGTGGTGGTGGTGGTGGTGGTGGGTGGGGGGGGGGCACTGTGAAACCACACCCCGACCCTAGGAAATTCAGGGAAGGAGTCCCAGGTCAAAGTCAAAGTCAAAGTCAAAAGAGCCACAGGTATGGGCCACAGCTTTTGAGAACGTGTACAGAACTTCAGTCCAATGCTGTCCAGGTATTCGTTTAACAACACTTCCGATGACTGTTCCTACAAACGGGCAGCAGGTGGCGAAGCAGTTAAATCTGTCGTCTTCCAGGCATGAAATCCCACATGAAGTCAGAAAGCCGGCGCCAAGCTGAGCCGAGTGTCTCGGAATTATTTGCCCAATAAACTGTGCACAAAATGTGCGTTGTGCTGTTTTATTGTTGCGTGAGCTTCTTGAGGTGGCGAGCAGAAAACACACTCCCCTGGCCCCCCCTGGACCCCCAGCTGCTGGAAACGTGTGTCGTTCTCAGACTTTTCCTGCCCGCAGATGAGTCACTCTCAGCCCAGCAGCACATGCAGTAAAGACCTGGGTTCTTACAGTCAGACTCCACCCCTTCACCATAGTAACTCTCCACTACTTCCTGCTCAGAAGGCCTCTGCGGGTCAGAGGTTGCGGACCCCTCTGTGACGTGCTCCAATGGGAGCGGTGCAGGATGCATTTCCCATGATGCCCAGCTTGCGAATGGCATCCGTGCGGTGGGAGAGCCGACCGCAGAGAGGATATCTGGAGATCTGCTACCAGCAGGCATTTAGCGCTAATGGCACCAGTGTGGGAATGCAGATGCAGCTTCCCCTTATCTGCCCAACGCTGCAGGAGATGGTGAATCTCAGAGACCCGGCGCGATGCTGATGGAAGGGCAACCGGCTGCCATTCGTTTTTGTCCCGTTGTTAGTTTTTGTCCGCAGGTGACCATTCGCCACATCCACTAAGTACAAAACACGGTGTGCGTGGGGGGTGCAGGAGGCATTACAGCTGAAACACAGGGGGGTGAAACAACTTCTAAAGCTGGAAGAACCCAGAAAATATGTCTTTCGCTGCGGGGTGCAATATTTCTGCTGTTGCCACGTCCTGTTCTGTTGTGAAAGTTGTGATTTGAGGGATGTCGTCTCGAAAAAAAAGTACATTTTTTTCCCACAGATTCTCCATCTCCCCCTTGTAGAACTTTGACACGAATATGAAAAAGAATCAAATCATCGGAGAGTGAAAGAATGTGGGGCAATGCGACTGAATAAACTGCGAAACAGAAGTAAAAGCAGTTTGGTGCCTTCGGGTGAAATTCTAACCAACTAAAGCGCTCTCTGTAAAACACAGAAAACATAAATTGTTTAAATTATAATTGTTCTGTTATTGCTCATTTTAATGTGTTTATTACGTGTTAAACTTTTTAAAGCATCTGCGATTACGGATATGTTTGCAATTTTTGAACTATTTAACAGCTTAAATAGAGGCACATTTGCGATGTGGTTCACTGGGAGGAGAGGCGAGCGGCCTTATGATTTGTCTTTGTTTGCGTGAACTCGCTTTCAATGTTAAGACCGCCCTTAAATTTATTAGCAACGCTTTGCTAAAGAGCGCCGTCTCACATGGCCGAGGGGCGTCGTTCCCATTGGCTGGACCTGCCGAAAGGTCATGGGGGGAGGGGGGTCAGCCCTCAGGTAGGGAATGGTATACGCAGCCATGGTAGGACCATAAACAGTCGATGCCAATTAACACTGCAGCACTTCCTGCTCAGAGGATCTCCAGGGCCTGATGTCAGCTCACAAGGCCCAACCCAGGAGCTGAGCTTTGGACTCTTTTTTAATCTTTTATTGGACATCTCTGAGGGGCTCTCCTGCCTGGAACCTGCCGCTGTGCATTAATTTCAAAGCCTCATCTCCGCAGTGTACCTGCTCTGCCCATTAGGATGTCTCCAGTTCTGCAAAAAACATGTCCGATATGTTCTGGTATGTCCTGGTATGCTTTGATGTGTCCTGAGAGGTTCTGTGGTTCGTGTGGTTCTGGAACCTCAAAAAGTGGAGTCCTTGTGACTTGCAAGAGTGAATGACATTGCAGAAAGTGGTGTTGCATTTATTTTGTCTCTCTGTGCATTTTATTAAAGATGCCGGGGTTACCTGGGTGGCGCCGCGCATTCGGCAGACCCTTTTCTTCGGTGACTTTTACTACTGTATATCGGCCCAAGGTAAGTACTATAAGCAGGGTTTCACCTGCAGGAGCTGAGGGTGCAAACCCAGGTCATTCATGTGCCAGGGGTGGCTGTAACCACTCCATCTTCTGCTGCCCTTTCAATACAGGTGTCCCCTGAGATTCAAGTCTTTGACCCGTATCGAATACAGTGCGTTGACTTACACCCAAATATGAGTCTGATTTTTCATGCTTGCAGGCAACCAGCTGAATGTGGGGGGAAAGTTCTCGCTGTAACGCTAAGCACACCTCAAGGTGATATGTCACCTTACGAGTCGATTTCCCGACACCCATTGCGCTGCTGAGTAGGGGATACCCGTAATTTAACGTTCAACTTGCTTTAAAAAAAAGGGTAAGATGAACAAACAAATTAAAAAAAAAACTAAGGGAAGAATTAGTTATGCACCGTACACAGTCACGTGATCATTTTGACGAAATCACTTTTGAAACGCTGGACTCCGCGGTCAGGATGTTGCGGTCCGAAAGGAAGTTCTCCAATTAGCCCAACGGCGAGGGACAGCAAGGCTTTGAGGGCTTGAATTACAGCCCCCCACGTTATCATTTTGTTGCCCTTTGTCGAGCAGTTCCCATAACCCTCCTCAACAGAACGGCGCATTATCCAACCCAAGATGCATAAAAAAGAAAATCTTTTGTTCTTTGTGACAGCTAATTACTTGACAGACCAGGGGCCCGGTGAGTCGGGTTACAGTGCCGACTGACTATATTTTAGAAGACCCCCTCCCCTCTGAAAAAGGCCTCAAAATCTCAACAGGTTTTTGTCCCTCGACTTCCCCATTCTGTTTTTACAGATTATATTTTTCTATACCCCCACTTCACTCCTCCTTTCACATTTTTTCCCTTAGAAAGAGAAACTCTCCAATGTGTTGGGGGAGGGGGGCTTGAGGTCAACTGACATCAGTCAGCCCCTGGCCTTAAAGAGTGATCTCAAGCAGAAATATTTAATTTTCTGGAAAAAAGAAAGGAAGGAATAGAGTAAAAACCAAGAGGGGAATTTAAAAAAAAAAACCCACCCTCATCCCACTGAAAGCACAGTAACTGCCCCCAATGTACCTAAAGAGGTTTTGGTTTGAATGCAGGTTATCACTTTTCGGTCGACCAGGGGTATCACAGTAAGGTTCAAGGTTCAGCGTTTACTTTACTGTCATTGTGCAGTTTCTAATAAGCTATGGCGTACAAACACTAACGCACAACAGAGACAAAAAAACAACTGAAGTTAGACGTTAATGTATGCAAACAGAAAGTAGACAAATAAACAAAAGGGAAGAAGACATTGAATAGACGAATAAAAAAATTGTTAAGAAAATAATTAAGTAAGTAAGAAGCAAGCAGTCAGTGGTGTTGGTGGAGGTGATGCTGTGTGACGTGGTCAGTGGTGCCGGTACTGAGTCCCTGTGCTGTCTGGAACTCAGCAGCCTAAGAATCTACAGGAAAAATCTATTCCTGAGAGGCTGGGGGGTGTTGATGGTCCACACGTGTCTTCTAGACAGCAACGGTAAGGGTAAAAGGCGTCTCAACGATAATTTGTCCCTTCCCAACACACCTCTTGTTGTAGGTGGTCGGGATGGTGGAAAGTAACGTTCTGCCGATGGACTGGATAGATCTTCCTTAAGCGGTCTTTGAGTTTCACCCCACTGGTTCAATTGATAAATAATCAATTATAGGTAAAAAAAAGTTATTCGTAGGCTCACAATTAAGCGGTTAACAAAAATGATTGGATGGAAAAGCCAATCGCTGTCTTTGTTGACATAAAACGCAGCCACTGGGGGTTGACATCTCTGTGGTTGGTCAAGGGCCAAATGGTGGACCCTCAGTTTGGGATGGGAGCACAGTGAGATACCCGGTGTCACCTTGGATGTCTTGAGATGGTAGAAGACAATGTGCTGAAGTAGGCAGGTGGGGTTGGCCAATGCACCACTGATTCCCTCACAGTCTCCAGCTTCCTGGTACTGTTTATAGCACCATTTCGCTATGGCACTGCACCCTCAGAAGGCAGTGCTGGAGGTGGACCTTCGGCCGCTCGTGAGGGGAATGGCCGAGTGACCACATGGAAGGCTTCCATTGAGAAGGAGGAAGAAGCACCTGGACGAGGCATCCATGGGAAAGCTCAACGTTTGGGCGAAACCGAGAAACAAAACTACGCAGGTGTGAGTCGAGCGTGCGGGCACAAGTGATGGGAGCAGTAAGCGGCAGGCTGTTCCTCACACATGTCCACCAGGGAATGGTTAAGGAACCGGGGCTTCGTTGGTATACCACAGAGCGAAGTACAGCAGCTTGTATGGCCTCCAGAAAATGGCTGAAGATTTCAGTCTTTCCTGTCCTGCCATTGATTTTTCATTCATCAGCATCACTATTCACTAATTTTTCCAGGGAAGACAAAAAAGGGCCAATATAATTTATCGCAACATTCACTTCCCTGTCATATTTGCAACAAAGATCCTTTTTTAACGGTGAACGTCTGTGGTGGTAGCGTGAGGACCCCTTTGTTTCGGCCCCTAAACCGCTGTTATGGTGTTGTGTCTGAGAGGAACTGAAGGCTTCATGGAAACCCTGTCATGAAAATGTTATTGTATTCATAACTGAAAGAGAAAAACGGGAAACTGCAAACAAATGCCAGTGCAATACATCTGCTGGTACAAATTGTGTATTTCTTGTATATCCAAAATATGGTGATTTTCTGAATATTAATTGTTGGTTACCTTATATATTATACATGTACACATGCATGGTAAAGCTTCCGTCAAGCAGGTACATGCGGCTTGCTTTTATTTTTCTTGGTAGACAGTAAACTGAATGCAAGAGGTTGGAAATATGGAAATATGTGTAGATATGCAAATATCTAACTTGCTAGCTATGCGCTGACATTTATTATGTTTGTCATTTCCACGTTACACTAGAGTGACGTATAACTGAGAGAAAGCAAAAGAGCATCAGCAGCAGATGAAGAGCTTTAGACTCGGGATGATCAGAGCAGAAGCTTCTGTGTTGGACACCACCGTGTTGCTGCTTCGCATCCAAAAGAGAGGTGGGTTTGGGAGGGACTCAGCAGCTCTGAGGGACACAAGGAGTAGTTGGAATTTTGCCGGTCAAATGAACATCCTTTCAGGTCTGAGGTTCATAGTGGCAGCCATCAGGCATGTTAGCAATCTATAGAAGTCTGTACCTGCAGACGCTTCTGGCGGGTGTGTGTGCGTGTGTAAAAATGATGTAATTTTGCACTGACTTCAGTATTTGTTTCAAAATGGCAAAATCATCGTTTATTTCATCATGTTGACTTATTGTTCGCTTAATAGCTACACTTAAGCTCTCGGCCCTTCAGCAGGTTTTATTTCACGGTGAAGCGAGATGTAAAACCCAGAGCAGCACCGGCATTTGTGAGAAGTCATTAAGCTTTAAGGATCCGACCATCTGGACTCCGTTCGGCCCGTTTTACCTCCACTTTGGGTCCCATAGAGAGGAGCTGGATTAAGGTACGAAAAGGTAGTGCTGACTAAACAGCCCCCACTCCCAAAAAAAGGATTCTTGAGCAGACCAACCCCATACCTCCAGTTCCCCTTCTCCCACCCCCCACCTTTGGGTGGACCTCCAAAGATGTCTTCATACCATGCGGGGTGTGTTTGTGTCCTCATTTCTGGTGTGGAAAAACCCCTGTAAATACCTGCGCGCGCACACGTGCAGCGAAGGCGTAAACAAAAAGGAAACATTTCCGTCTTCCAAATCGCTTCCATTCTTTTACAGCGGCCACCTCATTAGCATGCGACCCGGAGGCATTTGGAGGAAAGGAAAAATTGTGGGATAATGGATGTTTGCTCCTTGGGAGGCTATAAAAGTGGAGATCCTGCATGAGAAATGTGCAAAAGTTTGAGCCACACACACACCTGCAGATGTGCGCCTCGTGTCTAATTTCCCAGGTCTCTGTGCTCGCAGCCGGCCGGGTCGCGGGTCGCTGTTCTATTAGTTCGATGACGGCTCGGTTCACCTCTGCGGAGGAAGACGTGGCGGAGGAGCCGTCCTTCATCGCACCCATCAGGAGCCGCTATGCTCAATTAGCCACGGGCACACTCATTTTTCTGACCTCCCTGCCTCGCCCACATCTCCCGTCTTTGTCTTGCTCTCTCCTTCACCACCCGCATGTCTTGGGCTGTTTCTCCCCTCGTGCCCCATGTCCCCAACTGCCACATGGCAAGTAAACAGGCTGCTGGGTGTTTGGTTTTCAGGATGGAGGGTGGCGCGGCCTGAAGTGCAGCCACATTGTGGGGGAGGACGGGGGGGTGGCTCTAACCGTCCGAGGAGAAAGAATAAACCTCCATCGGGGCAATCCTGCAACAGCAGGTGGCGTAGTGATTAGAGCTGCTTTCAACTTAAAACACCCAGACTAGAACCCCACCTCCTGCTGTATGCCTCGAACAAGGTTGTTACCCTGAATTAGTGCAGTAAAAATTACCATGCTGTATTACTGCATCAGTCACTGCAAGTCACTCTGGAGGAGCGAAGTGAAGTCAAAAGTACAGCACGTCATCATTTTGCTCTGCACTTCACTTGTCAGGGGACTACACTGTAGTGAAAGGAGGGATTCAGCTTCTGGACCCAGGTTATTGTTTACTCATTGCCCTCGCTCACAGCTACTGGATTTACATTCAAGGGTCTCCAACTGCAAGGCTATGTTGTAAACACTGTACCACCTGCTGGCCCAGTGCATCCTGGGAAAAGCAGCAAGTGCAGGTGACAGGTGGTTGTAGGTTTCAGGATGAGCTGTGTAGTAAGAACTGCAGCCCATCTGTCTGAAGGGTCATAGGTTCATAACATCTGTTACTTCTCACCCTGACATCTCTCTCTCTCTCTCTCTCTCTCTCTCTCTCTCTCTCTCTCTCTCTCCCTCGCTCTCTCCCTCGCTCTCTCTCTCTCAGCCATTTCTGTGATGCAAAATGAAAAATGACTGGAAGCCACCCGAATGCCTCCTTTCTGCTCCCAGTCATCAGTCTGGAGTGCCGACAGACAGCACAGGTTCTGATCTCCTCTGCACTGGAGCTGGGTTCTCCACCTGCAGTTTCTACACCCAGGAAGTACAACCACAGCTCCATGCGGAGTCGTTCCTTGCCGCCTCCCTTTGTTTGGTTTTCACACCACAGCAGCAGCCCTGCCAGCAAACTGAAGTTTATGTTCGTTCATTTGTCAGATGCTTTTCCTCACAGTGACACATAGCTGAGAGTAAACAAAAGGGCATCAGCAACAGATGAAGAGCTTGAGACTCGGGATGATCATAGCCCAGCTTGTGTATCTGACACCATCCTGTTGCTGGTTCACATCCCTAGAGCACCCGCCTATAGGAGTGACATTGAAACAGCAAACATGCAGATAATCGCACTAGATGGTATAGCACTGAATTATGGTAGCTGTGAGGAGGTCAGGAGGGATTTGGCTCTTGGCTAAGTGGGTTTGGAAGGGACTCTGAGGGGCACAGGGAGGTCATTACACCACAATGGGGATGAAACTGAGAATCTTCTGGGTTTTAGTTTTACACCCCCTGTGAGTTGGTCTGCTAGGCAGCCAGAAGTGGAGCAGCTCAGCTCTCTTGTTGGGCTGTAGGAAGGGATGTGTAGGTGTTGGGGAGCAGACCCTATGACCATCCTGTAGGCAGCAGCCAGAGTACTGACCTTGACATGGACATGAGGACACTGTGGCACGTCAGACTCCAGCTTGTACAGCAATATTTATCCCAAGTACTACAGACTGTTTATAAAAAGCACGATGAAGCCTTAAAAGCCATTCCCCCGCCAGCAGGTGCCTTCTGCTGCTGTCACCTTTACGTCTCGTGATGCCGCCTTTCCGTTTCCATTTATTAATTCATTAAATGCGTTCCCTCAGAGTGACGGGCAGCTCGGCGTGCAAAAGTACATCGGCAGCCGACACAGACGTATAGATGCGGCTTGAAAAGCAGCTCGGAGGAAACGGACGGGGGGCATCGGCGTGAGGGAGCGAACAAAGCCGGACCCTCGGCCGGACATGTTGTCCTACTAATTGCTGCCATTACGGAGATGCGAGGGATTCATCAGGCGGGGCGGCTCTGCGGGCCGCGGCCGCAGCCCACGAGCAAGAGGGAGGGTTGAGGGGGTGGGGGGGGGGTACGTCCCTGTCCTGGGGAGGGAAACAGAGTGAGGGGGGAGGGGGGGCACCAGGAGACAAGCGCTGACCTTCTCATTGCATCCTCATTAGTGTCTCATGTCAACTGAGCCCCAGCTCCTTAATCATCACCTATCATCCCGGGCCTGTGGTCTCTCTCAGACACACACACAGGATAGAGAGATAGATCCCTGTATGAGACAGTGGTGGCATATAACTCAATGATCAGTGTTAGAAGCATGTATGTAGTGACACCAGAGTAAAACAGGAAGTGGAAACGGAAAATGTTAAAGAAATAAGAGATCGGGGGGGGCGTAGTGCAAAAAAATATTAATAGTGCAGATAGTACACGTAATACAAGTATCACACGCGCATACACACACAGAATTCTGCAGGTCTGGCCCAGGCTGACACTCGATGCTGCACGCGTGCAACGCCCGGAATGAGGGGGTGTCACGGTCACCAACTGCTGCCAGGCGTGTGAAATATTGCACATATCAGAGAAGAAATAGATGCTCTTACATAATGAGCATCCGGCCTCCTCTTTGTGCACCCGGGGGGGTCGGGGGGGGGTGTCATCCACTGCAAGTAGAAAAAGTTGATGGATCTCCCGTGCGCGTGTATTGTCATGAACTCGGTCTTTGGTTAATGGCCGTACGGCGGCTCGTCCGTCTGTGTCGCACGTTGCTTCTGTGGCAGGGCGGGGGCCGGGGAGGTGGGAGCTGGATGGGGCAGAGGAAGGGGGGTTTAAATGAGCCTCATTCATTTCCCCCCATCGGCATATGGCGCTTCATTGTCCTGGGCCGGCCGGGCAGAAGTGATGCAATTTGTTGGCATGTCCTGTCATTTCAGCAGCGCCGCGTCCCACTGCGACTCGGCAAAACAACAACAGAAGACAAGCAAGGGCAGCCAGGAAGTTTGGCCTGAAAAGAGAAAGGAAGGGACAAAAGGAATCCCTTTAAAGTTGTTGTTATTATTATTATTATTATTATTATTATTATTATTATTATTATTATTAGTAATCATAAAAATAATAATGACAGCAGTGATTGACATTCTCTCATTTCTTTTTAAAACTTTTTTTTAACTTTATGATAACATCAAAGAGGGTGTAACTTTATTAATTCGACTGACATTCATTTACTTATTAAACTCTTTGACTGACTTTCTGCCAGCAAGTTTGAAGTTGAAATCTGTGCTCAGAATGCATTTTTCCTGCCCCTTCATACAGGGTCAACATCTCGTGCTGCAATCTACACACGTTTTTGAATGGCATAAAGACATGCAGCGCTGATATCCTGATTTTAAAGTTAACTTACGGCAGTACTGCGTCATGTATGTATAGTGTGCACAATATTCGCTGTGTAGAATACACACACTTTCAATATACACTGCCTGGCCAAAAAAAAGTCAGCACCTGGTGTTATGATCTGGTGTTGCTTCAGTTGCTCGGGTCTAGGTTCAGTGATCTTATGTGCCCCAAAAATGAGCTCATCTGAGTACCTGAATATACTGAATGAGCAGGTTTTTCCATCGGTGGATTTTTTTCTTCCAAGATGACAATGCCAGGATTCATGGGGCTCAAATTGTGAAAGAGTGCTTCGGGGAGCATGAGCGAGGCATCATTTTCACACATGGATTGGCCACCATAGCCATCCAGACCTTAACTAGAGAAGACTTTAAGCACTTGCCCCATTCTCCCATTATCAATACAAGATGTTGCCAAAAAATGAATGCAATTCTGGATAAGCTTATTGAAACGATGCCACGGCGAATGCGTGCCGTAATCCAAGCTAAAGGCGCTCGAACCAAATATGAGCATGTGGGAATTTTTTTGGCCAGGCAGTGTATATGGATGGCTGAACAAATATATATGTATATTTTTTAGCTGGTGGTAGAGAATCTGTGGCCCCATGACGCACCCTATAAATTACATGTTGGTGTCACCTGCACACACACACGTGCGCATGCACATAGTTTTGCACACATCCCCTCTATGGGACTACGAATTTCAGAAAAATTATTTCTACATTTTTCGGACAGGTCGTTCTTTTTGCCAGCTTGACTCCATGTTCGCCACACATTGGACTGGAGGGGAATCTGTGGCCCTGTAACCCCCATCTGTGTTTGACCCCCTTGATTATTTCAATGTTCATATTATTTGAACAACTTCTGGTTTATGGCGCAGCTCGGCCCGGCACGTCTCCGCTTACTTTGCGGTTCCGTCCACTCTCGTTCACGGAACAAACTGACTGCCACCTGAGGAGCCGAACAGGTACACCCGAGAGGAACCCGCAGAGGTGTTTCATGTCATATTTGTCACACGAGTGCACTGAAGGGTTTTTACTTTATTTTTATGCTTTCCCTGCGATACACGGTTAGCATAAAAATAACTTTTTAAAAAGTCATAGACCTGTGTGTAACAAAAATGAGTTCTTACTAACATTAGTGCAGCGCAAAGCAAAAATGCCAGGTTGTGCTGAAATTGTTCGTCGGAAAATAGGAACTAAAAACGAAGGTCAAAAATAGAAGAGTAGCTTTCAGTTTGCACTTCCTGAAAAGGCCCTGCGAGACAAGGAAAGTTGTAGGATGTTTCCCTTTTTAAAGACATTCAAAACGTACATTTTTTTGTCTTCATCTTGAGTGGAAAATGCCGCTCAGGAAGTGTCCACACTGTGTTTCTCTTTGTCCAAGGCAGCTGACAGTGTTGCAGCATATGTGTGCCATTAATTTTACCACTTTTTACCCTTCTGTATGGTCATTTCTACTGTTTTGGTTGGGGCAAATACCGTGTTCCAGAGCACTGCAGCAGGAATGGGGATTTAAACCGAGAACCTGCAGGCTGCAAGGTCACGGCCCTGAACGCAATACCACCCGCTGCCAAGAATGTAGTGCTGAGCTGTAAAAACGTGGTAAAAAAATATTGCTCAAGTCCAAGTGCACATGGTCCACTAGAGCACCTAGAATATAAATAAGCAAATAGATAAGTAAATAAATCTGTGCATAATGGAATAAATCATTGCTGAAATAAGGGACTAAAGTACAGTAATAATTTGTGCATTTCAAGTCAAGCATTTTTAAACACAACCAGCGCACGAAAGAGACAGTAAACATTGTTTCAAAATACTTCATTATGTGCAAAACATCCAGATACAGATTATTTTTATTTTTATTTTCATTTTCTGCTCAACATTTTAATGCCTGCCATATTCTTAGCATTAAAATATTGACTTCAAAATGTTTCATGTAACTGTGCTCAGTTTTTGCTAAATTCCACTTTCTTTCCCCCAGGAATTCCCCAGTTATTAATCTGAGTTCAGGTCTTTCTGGTGTTTTACACTTTTACTTCTTTATGTAAAGATGAGCAGAGATCTTAGTTCTGCAGTCTGAGAAGCAAGCAACAAGTTCTTGAACTGTTTTTATATTTTGTCTTGACTGCAGAAAGGAGGAGGGTGGAGGGGGGGGGGCGGAGCCAAGGACTGGGTGGAAAAACAGAGGAAAGTGGAGAATCAGATAAATGACCAGAAAGCAGAACAGCTGTGGTTGTAATTAGCCACCTCAAGGTTGTTGGAAAAGGCCGACGTCCTTGCCAAATACCTCTATGGTGATCCGACCCCCGACGGCCCCCGAGCACCCGGTACCGCGGTACCACAGCGCTCTCGGTGGACGGGCAGAGAAGTGTCCCCGTTTCGGAAAATTCGGGCTCTGGCACTTTGAGGCTGGTGGCGCGTGGCGAGAACATGACTGTCTCGCTAAAACACACACACCCTCCTTCCTCAAGGGGACAAAAAACTTTCTTTTGCTCGCAGGCCCTCGATAGGCTGTCACACTGACACACAAAGGATTCCGTTTAGAGATTCTAAAACATGTTCTTATAATTTATTTTTAACTTGTGTTGGCTTTGGGGTATAATCTTATTGTGGCTAATTTACAACTTCACAAAACTAGATTAAAAATGAAAAGAGCATAAACTGCAACTGCAAAAAGAAAAAGTGCCAGAAGGTCTGTTTGCTTTGTATTTCATACATTTATGAAGTAGCAGCCTGGAGATATTTACTGAATCTGAACTTATATTAATTTAATTGTTTGTCTCAAGTGGGATGTTTGTCGACTTTGACAAACAGAAGGTGAAGCACATCTGAAAAGCGCAAAATATTTACACGAGGTCGGAACATCACCTTGACGTTCAATTTTTGCTTTAAAATGTTAACAGGAGCAAAGTCACTTTTGTTTCACAGATTTGCTTGGAGATTTTGCTTCCGCACTTTTGACTGCGCTTCGATGCAAATGGCGTCAGACTTTAAAAAACGATATTAATGAATGCGTTTCACCCTTCTGTGATGTGATTGAATGGTTCATAAATAAATAAATTGAGTAATTTTGTGCGGCGTCTCCTTCACCTGCCTGCGTCTGTTTACTATGATGGATGGGGTCAAAGGTTGTCCGCCTTCTCCCCAGAGCTCTGATATCTCAGCTGTATGAGAACCTTCTATTCCGCAACAGGGATTGTGGTGGGTCCTTGGGTTCCTTCATTAAAAACACGAGACACCAACCATGTTTGTTTCATTGTTTGTCTATCTGTTTGTTTGGTTAATTGCTGGGCCTGTTCTGTCTTGCACTGCTTTAGTAAAGAACTTGCCAGCAGTACATTTGCTTTCATACACGTACTTAAATTCTTCCACTTTTCAAAAAGGAAACATCAATGTTTCACCAACACAGTGAAGCTAAAATGCAAAAATTCACTCATTCAGCTGGAAAGAAATAAAGGTAAAATCATTCAGTCTCATATTCACAATATGAATCTATTTGATGTGTGATTGAATGAATAAATGTATAATGAATCTATTTGTGTTATTAGGTGCATCTCTGTATCTATATTTATCTATACAGATGGTTCCAGAGTTACAATGGTCTGACTAACCATTTTTTGACTATACGATGGTGCGATAGCAGTTCACATTCAGTAGAAAATGTACTTGGAATTTTGAATTTAGATTTTTTTTCCTGGGCAAGCATTATGTGGTACAACACTCTCTCGTGATGCTGGGCAGCAGAAGCAAACCGCATCTCCTAGTCTGCCAGGCGGTCACTAGTGTACACAAGTGATACTCTACAGTGTTCTGTGCTGCCCGTGGTTTCTTGGATTACCCCCCGTATTTATGTTGTGTTTTGTGCATCCATCATGTCTATGAAACACCCACCTGTGTCTGTGTCTCCTGAAAGCAGCATGAATGCGGAAAGCCCATTATTACCTTTAAGGCAGGCTAGACTAGGCTATGATGTTCGGTAGGTGTTATGGTGTCGGTTGGTGGAAGCA
This sequence comes from Heterotis niloticus, assembly GCA_018136845.1. Classification (NCBI taxonomy): domain Eukaryota; kingdom Metazoa; phylum Chordata; class Actinopteri; order Osteoglossiformes; family Osteoglossidae; genus Heterotis; species Heterotis niloticus. The sequence goes on along the minus strand of CM030905.1, from coordinate 21,855,666 downwards.
ACCTCAAGACACCATGGTAATAAGTTTAAGTTCCATTAAACTCTTTACTGAGTGTTGTTTTTGTCAGTGTTACCGTTAGCTGGGAGCTAGCGCTAAACATTGGCAGTAAACAAAAACGGAACATGCCACAAAATAAAAAAATGGAAGGTCTTAGCAAGACGGTAGTTGCGGGAGAGTTCAGAGGGGGCAACAGAAGCTGAGTACCGTATTTTCTGCACCATAAGGCGCACCGGATTATAAGGCGCAGTCTCAATTACGGGGTCTATTTCTGTACTTAACCCATACATAAGGCACACCGGATTATAAGGCGCATGCTAAAACATACGGTCTACAAAAAAAAAGGTAACGGAAGCAAAACAGTGAGTTTAGTTGAACTTTATTCTACTATTTAACAATACACACATTATTTTTTATCTTTGTAATCCGCTGGCAGTTGCTGCGCCACAGTAGTCCTTGCGCGGATGGAGAGATGACGCCTTTTCATAAAACGAAAGCACCAAGACGGACCTCCTTGAAAGTTTTCGATCTTCATGTCTTGTGCTATCGTTGTTGCCTTCAGTCGAATGGTGACTGTAGAGACGCTTCTCCCGGCTGTTGTTTTGCAGCATACCGGTAGTATACCTACCGGAGGCGTGACGGAGGTAAGCGTATGTATCCCGTCCTCTTCTCTGATTGGTTTATCGCTGTCAGTGTACGTATTACATCCCTGTGTCAGCGGGAAATGGTCCGACAGTCAGTCAAGCGGAGCGCTTATCAAAGTCGCACAACAACATTTTGACAGATTTTGGAACTCAGTGCACACATAAGGCGCACCGGATTATAAGGCGCACGGCCGATTTTTGAGAAAATTTAAGGCTCTTAGGTGCGCCTTATAGTGCGGAAAATATGGTACTGACAGGAAATCCAGGTAGGAACTAAATCCCATTCACGATTGGTTCCTATTCCTATTCAGTCCACAAATCAGTGGAGAGACCACCTACGTTCCATTGCTGAAGCGGCCACAGGCATGACAGCAGATTAGGTGTACAGATATGGACCGCCTAATGACATGTCGGTCAACGATGGACCGCATATACGATAGTGGTTTGTAGCCTGGGAGCAATAGGCTATACTGTATACAAGTCAAAACGGACGTGATGCAGCGCACGTACACTCTATGATGTTCACCTAACAACCCATTTCTCACAATGTATCCCCATTGTTAAGTGACACATTCTGGATTAAATGCATTTTTGACTTTCAATGAGTTTATCAGAACGTAACCCCATTGTAAGACGGGGACCATCTGTGTAAGAAAACAATATCCTTATTTGTTCTTTGAAACATGTGCTTTTTTGGGGAACTTAATTGGGGAAACTCAGCTTAATACAATGCAGACGCACTGCTTGTTATTAAATCTGCTGTTGGACTGCTGAGGCCACTTGGGAAGAATGATGATGCACTAAAAAGCGAAGCTGTATAAAGCGCAGGTACAGTGACACATGTGTAACTGACAGTCACCCCCGTGTTTTCGGGAAACACCCCGTTCCCTTCATTTAATCAGCTTTGCCCGCAGACCTTCTTCCTCACCACGCAGCCTTGATTTATTACTGTGGTAAGGTTTATGAGTACCTCTTTCATTTTCCCGATTCCATTTTGACACTGAGAGTGATACAAGTTTTATGCTTTTGATATCCATATGACTTTCACTTTGAACAGGATTCATGTACCCGTCACCGCCTTCATAAATAACGTCAACACGTTCCCACGTTCCTCAGAGGAGGAGGAGGGAGGGTTCGAATTGTGACCTGTGGATTGGCGCTTGTGGACCAAGAGGCCCAGAAAGCAAGGCCTAGAGATCCAGGTCTAGGGTTTGAGGCCAAAAACCCAATGCTTGTGGATTGAGGTCTGTAAGTTGAGGCCTGAAGATTGAAGTCTAAGGACTGAGGCTTGTGAACTGAGGTCTGAAGATCATGGCCCATAAATCAAGGCTCGTGGACTGACGCCTGAATATCGAGGCCTAAAAATCACGTTTTGGGGACTGAGGTTCAAGGATCGAGGCTTAAAGGTCAAGTCCCAGAAATCAAGGCTCATGGATCGAAGCCTGAAAATCAAGAACCAGAAACTGAGGTTTGGGAAGTGATGATCATGGGTGAAGACCTGTTGATTTAGCCCTGGGGGATGAAGGCAAGAGGCTGAAGCTCATGCATAAAGGTCTGAAGATCAAGGCAAAGAAATCAAGATCTGCAGATTGAGGATCATGTTTCAAAGCTTGTGGGTCGAGTCCCAGAAATCGAACTCTGGTGATCAAAGCTGGTGGATCGCAGTCTGCACATCAACTCCTGAAGATCAAGGCCTACAATTCAGGTCTGCAGCTCTGTGCCACAGAACACAAAACTAAAGTGGCTCATGAAACAGTCCGGCAGCAGGAAATGAGACACACGTGTCCCTATAGGTTTACCCCCCTCCCCAGCACCACACACTGTGCCACTTTTCCCAGGAGTTGCCATGGTGGTGGAGGCATTTTCGGGGAATAGCAGCATCTGCACACAAGCTTCTCGCACTCAGCTGTGAAAGCGATGTTTGCAAAAGAACGTTTGACCGGGCAAAGCATGACCCTTCTGCACACATGATGACTGAGACCATAGCACAACCACCTGGCATAAACAATTTTGTATATATTTATATTTTTTCCAAATTTTTCATTCAGGACTATTTTGTCACAGTTGGATGCGTCACCAAAAGGCAGCACAGATCAGCGACCGCATCCTGGAGTGTGTGCAGTATCAGGGGGTGACTGGAGGAGGGGGAGGTTTCAAACACGACTGCTACAAATTAAAAACCTAATTCGTACATGAGCTGTGGTCGGAGCGCCAGGGTTGTCATTGCTGGGAACGAGGCCCTTGGACCTCGCAGGGGAAACAGCTGGACCACATTAGCCAGCGTGGAGATAGTGTGTGAAGGAGGGCAGATGGGAAGAGCAGTCCCATCTTGGCTGCAGCTTCGGCTGCGCATCATTTTCACTGCAGATTATGGTATAAATCCCATCTGGGGTGGCACACCGGCTAGCACTGGTGCCTTGCAGCTCCAGGGCTTTGTATTCCCATGTGGGTTTGAACGTCTCGTACTCTGAGGAGTTCACGTGGGGTTCCTCCGCATGCTCTTGTTTCCTCCCACAGTCCAAAGGCTTATTTTGGTCAGATTGCTAACTCTAATTTGAAGACTGTGTGTGTGTGTGTGTGTGTGTGTGTGTGTGTGTGTGTGTGTGTGTGTGTGTGTGTGTGTGTGTGTGTGTTTGAAAAGCAGACAGATTTACACAAAAAGACAGATTTACACTCAGCTTTATACTTTCTGCTGACAATCTTGCAAATTTTTGGCACTCTTGCCTGCAGCCTCAAGGTTACCACGGCAATGACATTAAAACTGGGGGGGGCAGTGTATTATTTGAGGTAAATTGGAGCAGAGGTGATGCAGTGCACCCGTCGAGGACCCGAGAGGAAATGTCAAGTGCATCTAAAGGGATCTGCTGTAAACCATGGTTATGGGGATGATGGTGAGCTTCTCCACACGAGAGACCCCTTTGTCTGAGGTGGTCTGTGTGTGTGTGTGTGTGTGTGTGTGTGTGTGTGTGTGTGTGTGTGTGTTGGTGGTGGGCAGGAGTCCACATAAAAAAAAAAAAAAATTAAAAAACAAAAGAAAAGAAAATTAAAAAGAAAAGAAAATGCCAGTGGATCATGTGTAGTGCTGGGATCAAAATCTCAGAGGTGGGAGGAGTGGTGCTGGCAGGTGGAACATCAAGAAGTAACAGGTGATCTGATGGTGGGTTTGGTATGGCCCCCCACATGTGGCTGTGACAAATGACACATTTCATGCCAAAGTGTTCACACTGCCCTGCAGCCTGACCACCCGTGGTCCAGGGAGGGCTCTCCATCTGCCACACACACCTGTAGATCCCCCACACGCGCGCGCGCACACACACACACACACACACACACACACGTGCGTCTGATGCTCAAACTTTTTCATTCCCATTATTTCTTAATGAATGAACATCATGCACCTGCAAATGTTTTTAAATGTAATTTATAAATTGCATTTCATTAAATGCTTTAATTCCTGCACAACAGCAGAGAGGAAGAGCAGTTGAAAAGAATTTAATTGGTCAATATGAACAATTTAATAATTTTAGGCAAAAAAGTACATTCAGGCGATGAAAAGGAAGAATGTAAAAATGTTTAAAGACTGGCTGCACTTTGCCTGAATTTCTATCACCGTTATTGTTTTATTATCATTTATTGTCAGCAGCCACTTTTCCAGTGCAGATCCCAGTGCTCCAGTCTGTCCAGCCAGCAGAGGGTGTGAGGCAGGGTCCACCCTGGGCAGGAAACTGGTCCGTCACAGCCCGATGCACACACAAGGTAGCACACGCTGTGGGCGATTGAGAGTGACCGATCCATGGGAAACACGTGTCTTCGGACTGTGGGAGGACATTCACGCAGACGCAAGGAGCGCAGGCAACCTCTACAAAGACTGAGGTGGATTCGAACCCACAGCCCAGGACCTGCCTGTGCCATCATCTTGAAGAAAACAAGTATCTGAAAGACAGACTGTGAGCCACATCTGGTGGAAAAAAAACGCAACTTGTGGAAAGTTCCAGAGCGAAGAGCGCAGAACCCAGCACCGACCCCCTCTCGCTCGGGCCTCAATTGAGAGCTGGGAAAATCGGTACGATATGACTGACTGAACACAGGGAAACTACCGGTTCCTGCGTGCTTCTCCTCTGGAGGAGGAAGAGGAGCCGAGGCCGATCGATACCCCCCACGTGGCCATTAGAGGCGAACGGAGCAGCAATTAGGCCGAACCCAACTTGGTTTTCCCTGAACGTGAAATAATGGCAGATGCTTGTCGATGGAAAAGCTGAACAGTTTGACCTAAACAAACAAACAAACAAACACGCAAGCAGCAGGATCCCTTCAGCGCCGCCTTGTATTTCCTCTTAAACTCATATCGCTCCCCTCTGCCATCTGGTGATAACTGGTTGCCTCTATTTTCAGGGGATCATAATTGTTTTTAGGCAGAAGCCCCCCTTCCTGCAGAAGCTCTTGCGTGTCTGTTGTTTCCGACGAGTGCATGCGAACGTATCTCCCCCAGATAGTAAGCCGCTGTGGATAAGTGGAGGCTAATCTCGGGCACCGAGAACCCGCTTGCTCGCTCGCGACCGGGAGATTTTCCGCGATGATTAATTTGATAGCTGCGCTGCCGTCTCCTGGGAAGAGCGCAAGAACAGAAGGGGGGAAAACGCAAAGAAACAAACAATCTTGAAAGTCTTCTGGTCTGATAATGCAAACAAATGAAAGGGGGAACTGGACCGTTGCCCCGGGCCGCGAGTGGAAGATGGAGACGGCACTGTGGAGGACCGGGAGGCTCTCGGATGCAATCATTCTGACTACCGGACGAGGATGTGGATGACTTTAAATACGTTGACTCATCTATTCCCCGTACAGGGGGGTCCATACCATAGTAAAAGTTACTCGCAGCATGGATGTTCTTAAATAGTTAACAGCGTGTGTGCAATGGAAACACGCAATGATGATGAAGGACACTGGACGATTTCCTCATACCCAGTGATCAGAGTGATGCTGCATGAAAGGAATATAAGTGGTTTATAGAATGTTGTTTTGAGCTACATGTACGCGTGGTGTCCAGGGAACGGGTTGGAATGGACTGAAAGAGCATGGAATTAACTGGAACGCTCTGGAAGGCAGTATAACCAGCAAGAATGATGGTGATAGGTTGCAATGGCTTTGGACTGAATCTCAAAGAATGAATGGAACTGGGCGGATGTGAATGGTTTGAAATGGGTAAAAGATGTTGGAATGGAGTGGAATGGGCTGGAATGGCTTGGAAGAGACTGGAACGGCACCAGTGTGTACAGGGCCCTCTGCGGCCAGACTCCGGAGGCCCTGGTTTTGGATGGGAAGGGGTGCGTTGATGTATTTTTGTTGCTGCGTTTGGTTCCTGCAGCTGAGCTCGGAGCCCAAGCAACGCAGTCGCATCCCTCTGACGTCGCAATCCTTGGCTTTGGAGGCAGGAGATGGATTTGGACCAAGGGGCACTGAGCGACCATCTGCTTGCCTCCATCAAGCATGGGAAGGGAGGGGCTTGGGGACATCGTTCCGTGGGGGGGGCATGGACCCCAGCATAGTTTCCCTGTCGCTTGTGTACAAGAGGCGGTGGGGGTGTGGGGGGTGGCAGCAGATTGTCGACTCAATTACTGTGGTGTCAGGTGGTTATCCTGGGCCTCGGCGCGACCCCCACACACCCCCCATTTGCACGTGTGAATATTTCAATTAGGCGCCGCCGTAAGACAAGCTGTGTATTGAAATAACCGCCGCGAACGGCGTCAACTGTAAAAGGAAGCCAGCTGAAGGCAATTACACGTGTTGAGAACCAATTATGATCGCATTTGTCGCGAGCTGGGAAGTGTTTGCAAAATTTAATTTAATCACAATATGTTTGCCGTATAATCCATAACACCGCCCAACCCTCCCCCGCCATGGAATCTGTTGCTGCGGTTGTTAAACACGACAGAAGCGCCCCTCTGGCAGAACAGGATGGGCGTCAGGACTGTCGGCTTCACACGCCACCACCGCTGCTGCTACATGGCTGCCACACCCAGGCTCCGCCCCCCTCCACCCCCTCTAGCCAAACCCCGCCCACCAATCTCGGGGACGTCACTGGTTGTTTTTCCCCGTAATGTTTGGATATGGGGGTGGGAGCGTTATTTTAGAAAATTTAAGAGAACTGAACTCTTAAGTACCCAGCACAAATATATTTTATTAAAATGTGCTAGACAGTTTGTTTGAACTGAACCTTTTATTTAAGACTCACAAGACTGTCATTGTGTCAAAATGATTTAAATAAGTTGAGTATATGATTAATTTAAAAAAGTGGTAACCCCCCCGTCAGTGTGCTGATGTGAGGATGAACCAATGCCTGGGTCTTCCTGATGACCATAAAATGACCGGAGGGAACATTAACCTGCTCAGCTTCGCAAACCACATTGGTTGGGTAGGGAGGCACAAGGGGAGGGAGGCTAAGAGGACCTGTCACACGTCCGAGAGGGTGCCGAGGGACGGTCGCTTCTTAATCGGGGTGACGGGGGCCTGCGATGACAGTCGCTCATCCATCATAGCAACGCGGGAGCTGGAGCCTGTCGGCGGCCATCATGATCACCCTGAGCTGCTGCCTGGCCAAGGGTTCAACTGTAGGCAGGGGGCATTGGCCTCACGCGCACGCGCGCACACACACCTATGTATTTATAGTTATTACAGCTTCATAAATGGTGTTTGTGTGTTTATTCAGCATCACTGTCGTGGGCTTTGATTAACTTTCATGCAGTTTTCAGGCCCGACAACAAACATAATGGAAACACGAACGCAACTGTCAGTTTGCACTGCATTAAAATGGGCTTTTTCGTTTCAAACTTTCATCTAGAACATTCAGAAAAGAAAAATAAATAAGGGAAACTCGCACCCTTTCTTTCGGCAACAGAAATGCCGCATTGTAGCATCACTCGTAATAGCAGCCTGTCAAACGATTAAAAGCGCAACAAAACAAAACAGAAATGGGTTTGTTGTTCACAATGTGTCACGGGAGTGTATACACACACACACACACACACACACACACACACTCAAGAGCAAAAAAATAAACAGTGTAAATGAAACCTGCTCATATACAGCAATACCCCCCACAGGCCACCATCGTACCCAATTCCCCATTAAGTGCTGATGGCACTCGGCCATCATGCACATCTGCATCACCTCAGCTTTATGTTTTTTCTTTCATTGTGCAATCTTGTCTGTTTAGGGAAAGCGACTTTGAATGAGGTTTGCCTTCTTACCTACGTGGGGTTTCTCCTGTTTCAGTTCTTTTTGATTTCTTAAAAAAATGGAACACAAGAAAATTAAGATGGACGGAAGATGGATTTGAACTTCAGGTGGCATCTGGGGAGGCCAGTGAGTGGGAAGATCCCTACAGCACCCAGTCAGGGTGTAGTTTCATAGGCCAGCGGGCAGTGATTCTAAGATGGGCTCCAGACCCCTATATCGCTGAGCAAGATACAACAGTAAATGATGGATGGATGGATGGCTGGATGGATGTAAGACCACAGCTGTAGCGACCCTTATCCAATGGAACTTGATCCAGGGCTGCAGGGGTTTCCAAACTGTCCTTGGAGGTGTTGAGTATATAAAGCATTGCATATGGAACAGCGAAAGAAGGAAACGCACACATTGATTTATTCACATACTAAGCTCAGCTTCTTGATATCCTGAAAACACGGTGACAACATAGTAAGAACATAAGGAGAACAGCAGGAGAAAACAAGTTGAGAACATGACGAGAGCATGGTGACAAGAGGGTGGCAATGTGGTGAGAACATGGTCAAAACATGGTGAGATCACGCCAGCTGCCCTGAGGTGCACAGTTTCCCAGCTGCATGAATCTCTTCCACATCCTGTACTTGTGGATGTAAATCAGAACCTTCATGTGTGGCCTGCCACTCCACATTCCTCTGGGACTCACTGCTCTGCTACGTGTTTTGTGTTCAAATCCCAAAACGGCAGCACCTGCATATCCTCAGGGTCCCTATAGACATGGAAGCCTTAAGATGTCTGCAGCTAACATCCACCATACGTCCTGCCTCTGCTATGTCTGCATTGGGATGAGATACAGGGAAAATTTACAGTTGTGAAATTACAGCAGACAGAAGTTTCCGGAAGTCCTCTTCCACTGGTGACTCCGTGCCTCAATTTTCTCACTTCTGTTTCGACGCCCGACAGGTCACCAACTCACTATTTTTACACGGATCAGCTCTGATGTAATAAAGGAGCACATGACACCAAACAGGCCCCTGTGAGCAACATGACTCAGTGGCGCCTCCTACGGCTTCTTGTCCAAAGGTACAATGGAAAGAACCCTCATGCAGCCAGGGTCTCTGGTCCAGCGCCACATCCTTCTAGCCCTTGCCAAGAGACCGACCAGAGTCATCAGTCCTTGAGGTGCACGGATGTAAAGATGTTGTACATGATTCAGTTTTGTGGTGTCAAATGTCACGTTCATCAGCCTTCAGAACAGAGGCTGGTGGGAGGCTGTCCTGACCGTCTCACATACCCCAGGATGAACATATGTACACCCACACAAACCTTGAGAAGCTGAGCTTCAACCAAATGAATGGATTCAAGCAAAATTATAATATACACACCCCTTTCCAACAGGTGGATGACAGAACTTTAGGGAAAATCTCAGGAAGGAGACACCTCCCAAAACTGCCAACAGTCATCTTGCCCACACAGAGCACAAGCCTAACTGGGGTCACAGAAGGAAATGGACAGATGGATAAGCAGTAGCAGGTAGTTCGATGGAGAGAGATGTAGACTTGCAATTGAAGCTCATGAGTTTGAATCCCTCCCCCTGCTGTCACTGAACAAGGTACTGACCCTGAAGTACTACAGTAAAAGCTACCCTGCTGGGTAAATGGCTAAATCAGTGCAAGTGTCTTCGGGGGGGTGAAAGTGTCAGCTGAGCATCTACACATTTCCATCATTTGCACAGCATACAAGTTTGAAGAAAGGTCCATGGTTATGAATACTTTCTCAAAGCCTGTAAGGTCACCGGGGACGAGTGTGTGCTGAGAAAAGGCAGGGGAGTTGGGGGGGGCGATCGATAGCAGAGTAAAATTGATTTAGTTTGTGTCATAAAACATAAGTAAGTGCCAGGAGAGGGAGGAAAGGCGTCTCAATTTAATCTGCACAAAAGCCGCGCCGCCGTAAACGCCGACCGACACTTAGCTGTCATATTAAAGCGGTGTTTAGTGTGGCGCACGGCGGAGGGTTACATCCCGCCCGTCACGCGCACAGGGGCCGCGGGAATCAAAGCGCTATTAAAATCTGCTCAATATTGTCTATAATACGTTGCACGAACATTAATTCCCCCCTCCCTCTCCCAGTAAACCAGAAAGGTTGTGGTGCATGTAATGGCTTATAGGAAAGGATTATGTTTTTATGAAGTTAATGCTGCAGAACCTCCCAATTTGCACCGATCCATGGGGTGGCGGTGGGATGCAAATTAATATTTGCGCAGCACAAATAGAAGAATTGTACTGCTGGATAAGAACCAATGAGCGGTTATTAAAAGCATTGCGTGGATTAATATTATTAATATTTGTTACTAATCACCTGACCCTAAACCTGTTGTACACCTGCCACGGTTTGTTATTGTGAACTGGGTTTTTTTTGGGACCCAGTGTCAAGAATTAATTTCTCCACAAATTCTTGAAAAATAAAGTTCATGGCTCTTACGAGGGTTATGTTTTACAGCGGGTGGTGAAGGGGTTACAGGGGCCGCCTTACAGTCAGAGGCCCAATGGTTCAGATCCCACTGTGGTGGTCCTACCCTGAGCTCATACGGGTACATTTTGCTGTACTGTTTAGTGTTGTAGAACAATGACAGTTTGGGGCTGTGCTACTGTAATGTTTAGGGGTGTGACCTTCATATCTGAAGTCTGCTGGTTTCAATCCCAGCTCCTGCTGTACAACCTTTGATAAAGGTATTTACCCAAAAGTGTTAAGTAAAAAAAATGTTGAATAAATGGTAAACAATATTATTGGCCAAGAACAGTGTTGTAAGAGTTTATAATACTAATGTGGCCTCACTGTGTGTGAGGGTAACCAGTACTCCGTGGAATGTGTGTTTAGCAGCTCACCTCACCCCTGTGGCAGAGCCATGAGACTACACACACACACACACACACACACACACACACACACACACACACACACACACACGTGCAGAAGGCGCAGACTCACAGGGGCCGAGGACGCCGGCTGTCAGAGCTCATTGCGGCCGGGCAACGAGGGGCTGCTGGCCGGACGTCAGGCCGTCATGATGCAAAGCGACCCTGACACCCGCCGGAGAGGGAGATGGATCGCTTGGCTCTGCGCTGAAGGTGTTTCCTGAGACCTGGGGGGGGCTGCTGAGGCAATCACCCCAACACCCTTTCGGGTCAGCGCCCTGGGTCAGTAGGGGGATTCGGTGAATGGAGCGGGGTCAGGGGTCAGAGGGGGTCAGCAGAGTGGGGTGGAGGGCGCTGCTACAGCTCAGACTGGAAGTTCCCTTTAAGGGTGCCTTTGTGATGTTTTCTGGTCTTCTTTGGTCTATGCTACAAAACTGATCTCAATGCCCTTTCTTTACATAATCGGTAAAATGTTCTATGTTTATATATTTGCATTTACTGTTCCTGTGTAACAAGAATCAACCAAAAGCTACACCCACAGTGAACATAGATCACATTACAGTGTGCATACAGACGCATTAAAAATCACAAAGACAAGTACACACACAATACAGCAACTTATAGATATACAGTGTAAGCAAATAAAAATCAGAGTAAATAAATAAATATATTTGTAATCTGAGTGCTATGTACTGTACATGTATTTATGCATATTAACACTTTTTACCCTTTTTTAATAAACAGAAAATGTTGACCTGGGGTATAAAACAGGAAATCTTGCCATGAAAATACAACTGTGAAACTATACAAAACCACTGGAACTCACCAAGAAAAACTGCTGCGGCTCCCACAAAGTTACGAGAACCTTTTTATAAAGCGGATGCAGAACACAGACCAAGGTATTTCGGGTAAATCCTTTCATAGCATTTAGTGCTTTCATTAAAATTGCCAACATAATATTACTTCACATTTACACATCCTTCTCACGGTCTTATTGTGTATTTTTCACATCAAGCTCAACACGGTTTTATATCTTAAAAGCGCACTTTGGGGGAGAGGGGAGTGAAACAGACAAATGCATATATGAGCTGTGTGTAAACTAGTAGGTGGCACAGCGCTTATTTTTCCTAACTGATCAGCAACACACATTTTAGATAAATGGATAAGAATATGACGATAAATTTGTGGATGAATAAGTAAGTTAAATAAAATAAATAAGACGTTATGTACAGCAGCTGATGCAGCAGTGGGAACAGTGCAACAGATGGATGTGATGGTGTGGGTGGTCAGCGGTGGTTGTCTTCATCAGTTCCTATGCTGTCTGCAATTCTCCAGATTAAATAAATAAATACTGTTAGTTCTTCTGAATTAAAATCTCTGACTGAGCAGCTTTTTACCGAATCATCCCCTTTCATAACTGACCAATCAGGCTGTTTGCTGCATGTGGCTCCGCCCACAAATGCATGGCGCTGCCGTGTGGCTCCACCCCTCAAAGGTGAATTTCAGTAAGGTGTGCTGACCAATTAAAGTCCGTCACTCCGCTTTTGAAAGAAGCTCCGCGAAAAGATGCGACCAGATTTACTCTTTGGCATTCTGGGGGTGATCTGGGAAGGATGGGGCGGCCGCAGATGGCGGGAGCTGAATTGACAGAGGGCTTTTTGCGCCGTCATCGCCGCAGATAAAAAGCTATGAAATGACCACTGCGGACAACGGGAGTCTGCAGGGGGTCTGTGTCTTGCCGAGGCTTCGGCTCTCCCTGTTGTTACTGGGGGGAAAAGAAGCGTGAGGACGAAAAACAAGGTCAAGCGTGGGCCCAGAGGTCACAAGGACTCGCGGTGACAGCACTAATAAACACCAGCGCTAATGTTTGCTATTATCCACTGCCGACCACAATGACCAAAGCGACAATGACCAGGACAAGTGGTTACCAAAGAGTGAGCGAGGTTAGCACCGCAAGAGCAGGGACCTGAACCTAGAACCTTTGGTTTTATGGCTACGGGTACGACAAAAACATTAACCGAATCTGCTCATTTTCGATAATGCAACCCGACGGCTAAGAGCGCGGCGCAGCAGAGGCCCACGTTTTGTAGCGGCGAGGAGGCGACTGCGTTCGTGTTTACAGCGGCGGAGGCGTCGGCACGTCAGCACCTTCCCGCTCTCGTGCGCGGAGTCAACAAAAGGAAGACGCCCTCCTTAACCGCTGCGGTATTTCAGCGGCAGCCACCCGTGCAGATATCTTTACTATATTACGTGGGCTGCCCGTAAATGCTGAGCGTGGGCGCGGCGCGTCTCGCCGATAAATTCCCATGACAGCTGCGAAACGCTCCCATAATCAGTGACACGGGATGATTTTCCGCTTCTGACAAGGCCTTGTATTGAGTATGATAACAGTTACTTTGTCTTCATCCGCGGCCCGAGTATAATATCAATCCGTGTGATGACCCAGCAAAGCGAGTCCAGCACCTCTGTATCAATCTTCATAGAGGCCTGGCTGCTGTCTAACAAAAGGGCCCGGAATGAGATCATTCAATCACGGCGCCCAACCCGCCCGGCCTTCCGCTGCTCCAGCGGTTTTAACTCGCTGTCAGGATCCTTTTTCTCCGTCTCCCGCCGCCTCTCCCTCCTCCTCCACCTGCCCGCCCGCCCGCCGCTGCCTTAGAAAACCCCCTCGACCGCGGCGTCAAACGGATGATAAAAATCACTGTACCTGATCATAACCTAATTTGAAATGATTTAAGAGGCGGGTTCCTTCTTTCTTTCCTTTTTTCGCGACGCGTGCATCAGAAAAACGCCCCCGCGGTGTTGGAGGACGTGCAAATGAATTCCTTTTCTTTTCTCGCCTCTTTGGTTTTTTCAAATCCCTCTCGCCGACTCCATTCACAAAGGCGCTGAAGAGTGCAAATTTACACATCGCTCCGCTCTCGCTAAGGATGGGCCAAATTAAAATCAATGCCCGAGGCCCGGTACCAAGGCGTCCATTAGTCTATCCCTGTCGGAAGGCGTCGGGTTCGACGCGGCCCTCTTTGGGCACGTTGTCACACGGGGAGTTGTCGTGCTCATGAGCTGTAGCGCCCCCACGGTTCAGGCCACGTTGACTGTGCCGGCACAGTTGGGAATAAAATTACGTTCGGGAACTATGGATCGTTCATAATTGGTATTTTTTGTATCAAGAATCATTTGTCCAAATAGACAACATTAAATACTGCCGTCATTTGACCATTTACACAACAGGGTTATTTCAACCGTGCCAGCTGGGGGTAAATTCTTTGGAAAGTGGCACTACAGCAGGAAGGGGATTCAAATCCATAATCACTGCCCTGCTTGCTGTACATAATAATAATAATTTTTTAAAATAATATTGTGAATTGCTGAACTATTGTTTGATCTCACGTGGATCACGGCATCGCGCTGAGTCACGCGAGTGGCTCTCCTCTCGCTTACCGGATGCACTAACCGACGAAGCAGCCGTTACATCCCAGTCGGTCCGCTGGATTTCCGTGCAGAACGTGGCATGCGCAAATGCGGCAGTCAGACGCATCCTCAGGCGCAACATGAATTTATTCAAATCTATTTACACGAAGCCTAATAAAACGGCAACGTATCCCATCTGTTTTTATCCGTTAGGCCGCCGAATTCGGCCTGAAATCGGGAAAGGCTTTGCTACTTTGGCGACATGCGAACCGGGTGCGAAGACCCGGGCCCGCCATGGCGCCGCACCTCCAGAGAAGTCGCCTCATTTAACGGCGGGCGCGAAGCCCTCCCTGTCGCGCTGAAATATTGTTCAATCAACAGGCAAAGTTTAACTTGTCAGTTTTGATATATCCCATCATGGCTCTAGGTTGTTCTGCGATGTCTAATGTTGTGTGAAGATGGGCTTTTCATATTCTTTATTGTTTTCTCTCCTTCGTCGTCTTGGGCAAAGTGCTCCTCGGATGCGGCCGCTTTGCGAAATAAAACCACAGGGTAAAAAGGGATGAAGGAAAAGGATGAAATTTAACCCCTTTAAAAGAATGTTGTCCTCCCGGGCGGTGGACATTTAACTGCCCGGATTGTATAGCGCACATCGCGCCGCTGGTAATTGGTTCTGCTAAATCTGCTGAGCTCTCGGAAAACTGGAAAGAGCTCCTTCACGTCCGATCGGCAGGGGAAACATTTTATGTTCACATCTGATCGTGGCCACGAGACACCATCCTGATCCTGGCGTGTAAATCTGGTCAGCGAGACCCAGCTCACATGTAAACATGCAGCACTTCTTCTCGACATGGCTGCGTGAACATCAGCTGGCGTGAGGAGATCAAATGCAACTCATTCGAGTTCATGAAGATGACTCTGGACACAGCTGCCATTGAGACAACGTGACGGTTCTTGTTTAAGGTGGCTTCAGAATCAGTAGAAAGGTTTCTGGAAGTTTCATGAGCTCTGGTTCTCTGCATGAGATCAACCAGCCTGCAGGTTTGGAAGGTGTCCAAGAGCCAGTTGGCGGTACGGTGAGGAGCAGACAGGAGCCTGAAAAGCCCAGCCGCAAAGGGTCGAGGTCATCCAATGAGACAATCACAGCCAAGCCGAAGCTACTAGAATATAAAACACTGGAATTTCGGTCTCGCCTTTTCTTATGGCTTACAGAAAAATGAAACGTCAGGTGCGTGAAGCCGCCTTGTATACTGTATATTCCCACCCAAAATACCCATATCTGCGATCATC
Source organism: Heterotis niloticus (assembly GCA_018136845.1). NCBI lineage: Eukaryota > Metazoa > Chordata > Actinopteri > Osteoglossiformes > Osteoglossidae > Heterotis > Heterotis niloticus. The sequence goes on along the minus strand of CM030905.1, from coordinate 21,840,188 downwards.
TAAAGACCAAACTCAATGGCCCAAGTGGCCCGTTTGTTCTTCTGGCCATCAGTTCCTCTGGAAAAGACTTTATTGCACCTGCAGGTAAGAGCCATGAAGCAAGTGCAGAGGGTCAGACATCATTTCAGATTCTACCTCAACAGACGGCATCTGCAGGGCTTTCATAAAAATAAGAGTCAGGTGTTTGAAGGTCTTCTTCCGCAACGACGTCGATGTCTGGGGATGAGATCGCCTTCTGCTAATGGACTCACCGTCTTCCTCGCCCTGCAGCCATTCGATCCTCCAAACTAGAAAGGGACTCAGATGGGGCGCGAAGGCGCTGCCGCCCATTCCCTTTGAGCGATTTTCCCCTCTCGCTCAATTCCCACAAATCCGGAACGATGTTGGCTAAACTGAGGGCGAACATTCTTGAGGGATCGCCTCAGGAGCGCGACGGCGCTTTGACTCCGATCGGCCGTTTTGCTTTGAAACCCTCAAATTTAACGCCACCGTATTGGGTCATTTTTCATATCCATTGTTACCTTGTCAGAGTGTCATAGTCGCTGCGCGGAGCTGTTAGATCAGTCCGAATGTATAAATCATCTCGGAGCTGACGCACTCATTTAATTTGGGCCTCGCTCGTGCGCCCCGCGCGCTTATTAATTGGAAAATCCCCTGTTTACGGACTGGGACTATTGGTTTTTTCAACATTTCTTCTCTCTTATTGTTATTAACATGGATATTCCGTATGATTTCCCAAGCAGCCTGTTGCCGGCCGCGCCGAGCACTTTGTCATTTATCATCATATGCTATATTTGTCAATCCGCTCAATTCTTTGAATAAGAAGCCTTTGGCGAAAATTGCTTTGCATACATAAGGCGAGCGGCGCGGCCGTTCTACCCCCGGCGCCTGCGTTATTGTTTTTCATCTGTGAAATAAAGTAACAGGTACTTAATGTACCAAAAACAATTTGTACAGACATTATTTTGCCAATTGAAAGCTCGCACGGCTCACCGAGGTACCCCTTATCTAACCGCGCCTAATACACTCTCACGCTGTGCTCCGATGCTTCATTTTACAGCTGAGGAGATCAGCCGGCGCACGCTGAGAGCAAATAGGACCCTCGCCACCCTGGTCCGCTGAGTGCGCGTAGGTAAGTGCGCAGAACAAATGCTGAAAAAGTCTTTAAAAAAGTTACTTTCCCCCCGACTTTCTCATACAAACTGCATGCTTTAACAAGTAACAAGTACTTTTCTTTTGGCCGGGGTTCGGCGGCGGGGTGCAAACTGGAAACGGGGGCTGTGTTCGTCCTCCTCGCCGTTTGCGGTTCTTCTTCCTCCCTGCAAGGTGGAATGAGAGCAAAGTGAGGAGCAGGGCAGTGGTGAGCAGTGGCCCGGCGTGGCCCAGGGTGCTTTGCGGGAAGCTGCCTGAGGAAATGGCCCTCCGCGGGTACCTTTGCTTAGGTGTTGTGTGAAATCCTTGGGGAACATGAGGAGAAGGTCAAAAATGTTGGAATAGTGGAGCATCTCAGGTGCAAGGTACCGACATCTACCTTCAGTATTAATGTCGGCGTTTCTTTGGTTGCCACTTTTTTCTCCAAATCCACTTGCGATGTGTACGCGACGGTTAACACCGCTACACCAGTACAGCAGGGTTATTTTTACTCTGCCTACACCACAGCAGGAGGTAGGATTTAAACCCCGGGCATTTGATTTCTAACTGGCAGCTCTAACTGCTACGCCACCTGATGACCTCTGACCCCCAGCTAGCCCTCCATGCTGTAACACACTTATAAAACACATTGCAGCGGGCCTCACGCACTGATTCATACAATCTAATCACTTATCAATAATCAATATTTACACTTCTGATGTATTAAATAGTCAAAGGGAGCAGTCAGGTGAATTAATTTTGATTTAAAAAAGCACCTTGTGTGTACGGTTAATTGAAGTGATTGTAAGGCTATTTGTGTTCCAGGTACTCGGTGGTAAATGTTTTGCAGATAAACCGATTTTTTCTAGTGCACTTCCCAGAATTCATTGCCACTTGTGCTCAGAGGATCGCTTTCTATTACACCGCGGTGCGTCAGCCGCTAGTGGGGACCCTTGACTAAATGGGCATTGTGGGAACCTTCAGCTGAAGAGCTTTCTGGAACAGCGGGCCGGCGCTAAGTGGGATCTCCTTGGTTCAGAGGTGTACAAGGTACGGGAGAAGTCGGGAGACCACGGGTGACGCCCGCTCCCCTGCAGCCCAATTAACCACGGCGAGCATTAATTTTATACATCATTTATTAAGTTCAGCTCTTCTCCGCCAGTTCCTGGTCACAACCAGCCCGATACCAAGCGGGTTTTGTGAACCTTTATAGATGTTTTAACTGAGTGCGGCTTCCACGTTTGGACTCTGGAATCACTCGGGAATTATGGGTAGGATTTTTTTTTTTTTTTTTTGGATGTGTGCAACTTGAACGTTTTTTTCATTGTATTTAAATCTACAGCGTGGCTGTTTGGGATTGGTGTGTTTCATGCTAGGTTCAGAGTAGAACTTGTGGGTGTTGAGATGCTTCTTGCTCGAGTTTACGCCATTGGTGCGGGACCTAGAACTCAAACTGCCCGTTAACCGTGGCTCCTTCCCACCGCTGCCTCCCCACCCGCCCAGGAAGCTGCAGCATGTTTTTGGAAGGAGTCCGTTCATTTGGGCTCTGGCTCCCTGGGCCCCCCTACATCCAGCCCCCTTGCCACCCGGGCTTTGTCTAGGAGCTCCATCTGCCCCCTGGTCAGCCCACGCTCTCATAATGGCCTGAGCGGCTGCCCAGACACACCCCCCTTACACCCCCGGCTGACCCCCCTGCGTGAGGAAGCAACACCGTTTGGCGGAAATGAGCTGCTTCAGCTTGGCTTTCGCTTCACTACCAGGCCTGGGCTGCAGACAGCTGGGATACTAATATCGCACAAGCGGCACATATTTGTAACCAGGTTAATATTACATTTGATTTATCGGCCACATCTATTCAAAGTAACTTCCATTATTACACTGTTTTACCCACTTATACCTGAGTCCTGGCAGCAGCTCTAACCGGTGCGCCACCTGCTGAGGAGAAATGCCCATAGTGCTGCGCATGATGTTTGCAAATCATTATCCGTTCCGATATAAGTTATATGTTATAAAACATGCCCCCCCACGAAGTGTTAACCTTTGCAAAGACAGGAAATGAATGAGTGTCTTTGCCTTTGTAAAAACCAAAGTGAACAGAATTACACCCCTTTTGCTTAGGTTGATGCGTTTAGGAGTTAATGCCTACTTAGCATTAACCTTTTTCCACCATAATGGATGGGTTAACAACCCTCAGGCCCACACACACACACACACCCGCAGCACCCTAGAGCAAATACTGCTGAAGGGGTCAGACTTAGTTCAAAGGGTACAAACGGCATGTCGCAAGTTTGCTTAATTTCTCTCCAATGTCCCCATCTTCCCAGGCCGGGTAACAACCACAGAACCGCCACTGTCTGTACACACGTGAGAGCAGCACATGATTTACAGTAAAGGGCCTTTGAGGAGGACTGTTGGTGCCCCTAAATCTCATTTGTATAAATAAACGTTGCTCTTTGTTTGGCGCTGTCCTTATTTACACCCCAAAGCGGCAGAAACCCCGTCTCCTTTTCCTATTCATAGAGCCAAACAATTTGCAGCGCATGACCTCCGAGTGAAATGAAATTACACCTTTTTATCGTCATAAACCCATTAGGGGCAATCTTCTTGGGGGGGGGGGGGGTATTTGCAGGTCGGGTTGTTCGCACTCACGTGGCTCCTTCCTTTCCCGGCTGCAGGTCGACGTTTGCCCCCGTGACCTTTGCTCAGTTCAGCCGGGGGGGCCGCTCCGTGGGTGTCGATTGGGTTGGGACGTCCCGGGAGGGGTGGGACTTAGGAGCCCACACGAGCTGACAGGTGGCTCACCTTCTGCCCCCTGCAGACGGGCCCTCGTCCAGTGCAGGGCATCGGCGTTCTTAACCTTTGTTAACATCGTATCAGTCGTACCTGACATTTCCCCCAGATGCTAAAAATATGCAAAATGTCCCCAAAATACCCTTCATATTTTTTTTTTATTACGCCACAGACTGCATTAAATAAATTATTAGATAATGTTTTGCAATCATTTTCCAGACTCCTTTCTCTAAACCAAGAACCTCGACAAGGGGACACTTCTGACCACCCCGCCACCTACTACAGCAAAATGTGTCAAAATTTTAAGACCATAATTTATTTTTTTCTTTTGGTCAGTAACTGTGTGATTCTTTATTGAGTTTTATTCACTTTTACTGCTACTGCTTTTTAAACTCAATTTAAGCTGTCACTCTACTGACTACCCCTTTGCATTGTAGGAAAGAAAAATTAAACTTCAATTTTGACACAAGTTTGCCCTCGTGATTGCTTGCGGGATATAAATTTCTGGACAAAATTTTAGTGCACCTTACTTACCCCAACCCCCCCCCCCCAAAAAAAAAAGAAAAAAAAAGAAAAAGGGAAGCACATCCCACAGAGGAAGCAGGGATTTTCATAAAAATAAGATGTTGGCCTGCTTGTCTGGTTCTTGGCATTTTCCCACAGGCTGTCAGACTGCTGGTTTTAGAAGGGACTGCACAGGGACAGCACAGGGACTGATCTCCACCATCACCACTGACCACCTTCAACACTATCGTGTGCTCCATCTCCACTTACGACCTCCCACAGAATTATCTCCACCACCACCACCAACTTCGCAGGGTGCACCGCAGTCCAGAAGGAATGACATCACCGTCTCTCTTGGACATCATAAGAATGAAAACAAAGTGATCCTTGGCCCTCGAAATGCATTTGATTTCGTTAAAGCCGCGAAAGAGCGGGATGCGGCGCCAAGAGGACGTCTGAAACCGTGGCAACAGGAGAGGGCTGTCGTGAACATGCAGGGCCACCGCTGTCATATCACCCGACAGCAAATCCCATGTTCGGGAGCCACGCTACAAACAGCGAAATCGCCTCCTGTCAATCACCCCCAGCCGTCTCTGCACGCCACGCCTCGCCGCGCACGGCCTCCTGGGTAATAATCGCTCTGAAGCGGCGCGAGAGACAGCTGGAAGGTAAAGCAGCGGGAGGGTAAAGCGCCTGCACTTCTCCCTTTTACACCCTGTCAATTTTGTTCTTTTTTTCCGCCTCCTTTCCCTCTTTTTCCAGCCGCGGCTATGGATTTCTTGTCATCGGCCGCCGACACCCCTGTCAGAAAATGAATTTTTCAGCCGCCACTTGATTGACTCCGTTTGTGGAGTGTAACTCTATCAGAAAACGCCAGTCGCCACTTCACTCAGTTATCTGCTACCGCTTCCTGACTGCTAAGGCGGAGAGGCCCAAATGGGCGAGTAAGGGGGGGGGGGGGTCGAGGTGGATGGGGAAAGATTTACCTCTCACCCTAAAAAAGTGCTGCATTATCAAGTTTACACGCTTCGTAGACATACAACCTTAGCTATGACGCCACCTGCTGCTGACACCCGCCATCCAAAAAAGAATCTTTGAAGAAAACATAAAGAAATACGAAAAAAATAGAAAGGTGGAGTACAGCGCACAAGTGCAGAATTATAGTCATTGCTGTTTTTCTGGGCAAAAAGTGTTCCTTTTCTTATAGACAATTTCATTTCCGCCTGCTCGGATGGTTCCTGCAGCAATGACCAATCCTGGAATATGAGCTGATGACCTTCTGGACAGAGGTCCGGATGCTGAACTGCCTTGTTGGTGTAGCACGTAGAAGAGGTGTAAAGTAAAGGTAAACAGGAAAGGTGTGTCGAGCAGACCGTTGCACAAGTAAGCAGGTTCATTTGCGTTTTTGCACTTGTCAGACACTTCTCTTCTTCGCAACTCAGAGGGAACAGAAGTGCGTCAACAGCAGATGAAGAACTTTAGACTCAGGATGGTCCAAGCTCAGCTTGTGTGTTTGACACCACCATATTGCTGGTTGACATCCCTCGAGCAGATGCCTATAGGAGTGAGATTCAAACAGCAAGTACACAGATCATTACAGCAGATGGTGTTGGACCCATTTATGTGGCTGTCAGAAGGTCAGGAGGAAATGCCCCTCGGAGAGATAGGATTGGAAGGGACTCAGCAGCTCTGGGGGACACGGGGAGATCATTCCACTACACTGGGGATGAAATTGAGAATCTACTGGCTTTCAATTTTGGACCTCTAGTGAGTGAGTCCTCCAGTTGACCACAGGTGGAGGACATCAGAGCTCTTGCTGGGCCGTGGATGAGCGATCAGGTCCCGTAGATGTTGCATGCAGATCCTATGACAACTTTGTGTTAAACCTGAGTCGTCCACATGTTGTTCTTTTCTGATGAATGAAAACCTTCAAACCGCCTCCATTCTAAACCACAGTGATGAGCTGTATTGTCCATAAGGGGCTGTAAGACAGGAGACGCGGCAAACGGGAGCGTTGAAATCTACCCGAAAGGACCTGACACCCCTCCCCCCCGGGGTTTCTCGTCTCGCCACTGCCGCCGTGGCGACCACGGCCCCCGCCGACCGATTAAACAGCTTGTGTCAGCACCCATTTGCCACCGGTTACTCTGAAAGTGACATCGGTGCTGACCCCCTGACCCCTGTTGGAAGAGAAAAGCTCCTGCAATAGATTCCCATTACGGAGCAGCACCCAGCAGACAGATAGATATTTGGAGCGGACGAGGGGGGGTGGGGGCAGGTGATAAAAATTGAAACTATATTCCCGCTTATCTATTTCACACGGCACGGGTGGATATGAGGACTGACAGGGCAGCTTGATTGACCTGCTCCGCTCGGGCGTTCAAAGGCCCGGCAAAGTGTTGTTCCTCCTCAGCAGCTGGCGCGGTCGTTGACCCCTGACCGCGGGATATGATACGGTCAAGGGTGCCCCCTCCCTCCCCTCGCTTAACGGCAATTGAACGTGGCCACCCAACCCTCCCCCAGCGCTCCAGTTAGGCCAGGATGCGGTTGTCAAGGAGGCGAGTGGCTCGGCGCTGCTATGTCTGCAGGCGACCGCTGCTATCAAGCCCTGCGAGACAGACCGCTCCGGACCCCCGTAATGGTCACTCTAATGAGTGAGTCGGCTGAAGCGGTCAGCGACACCGACCTCATCGGCTTATGATGCGAGCTTCACATCTTGCAGTTGTGCCGGAAAACACAGACGCGGGTGAGAAATTCCTCAAATATGGAGCTTTTTGTGTCGATCTGTGGTTAATCGAGATAAAATGCGTAAAGTTAAACATCAAAACTGTAACAGGTGTAGTCTGCATAATACCTGTAGTGGAATGATTGTGCCACACCTGCGTGGTGTTTGCTGTATGTTGATATCACACCCGAACCTTTCTGAGAAACACACTGAGCAGCCGCTGCGCACCTCTGTACACCAGCGTGGTGATCAATGCGAGCAGCGCAAACAGAGTAAACAGCTCTGTGTCTTTCACACAGATCCTCTGGATGGAAGATATATCTTATTTCAAATATGAAGTCGTCTCACTTTTGAAATTTCTTCTTTGCCTAATATGTGTTCTATGTTTCTCCACATTTGCATTTATTTATTTAGCAGATGTTTTTTTTTTTTTCTTTTTTTCCAAAGCAACACACAGCTAAGTGGGACAGTAGTGTGTAAGTATTTTTATCTTTAATACTTTTTATTAATCACAATAAAAATAACACAAATGACCCTCAGTTTGCTCTAAGATCAGGTTCTCTAAGTCTTGGATATGGGAATCATGAATAAAAAATACTTTTGTGAGACATTCTTTCATTTTTGTCAAGTTTTGCCTGCATTAAACTTAATTTACATGTAAAAGGACCGAAAATGAAGAGACTGTCTATATAAAGGGCTGTTCAGTGCTCACTGATTGATTCAGGCCATAAAGCTGGGTAACCTTCCTCATCCTTAATGCTGAGAAACACCACACACCAGCTCTAAACACTGTGGAAGTGAGTTAAATTCCAGCCATATCGCTCAATTTATTACTAAACCACACCCACGAACTGCTACCCTCAAACATTTCTCCACGGCTATTTCACGTGTTTTGTTTTACAGAAATACAACATTACTATGTTTTACAGTGTAAAGACCATTTATGGTCCAGTAATACCCCAGCTAGGGGCAGCAAGGGGGTGTAATGGTTAGTGCAGTCAATCTGTATGCTGAACATACATTCTGTAGTGTCTTTGAGGTGCCTACCCTGAACTCGTACAGTAAAGTGCCCTGCTATATGAATAAAAAATAGTACAACTGTTTACCTTACACTGTAAGTTACCCTGGACTGATAAATGAAGATCAATAATAAACACATAGACACTCACATGGGAACATGACAGGCCTGCTTGACTTTCACACCATCATTCACTCATCCCTCTTAGAAACGCGGGAGGTTTGAAAGGGGAGAGCTTGCGAGATGATACCCTGCGGCTGCTTGACGTGCATCACATATCACGTTCCAGGCAGAAATAAACACCTTCATACATACGGCGAATGAAACAGGGGAATAAAAGCTGCTGCCTGGAAGCAAAGCAGATCTGTGGACTTGTTGGTGTGAGTCTCGGTCTGCCACCAGGGTGAAATATGTTTATTGTGTTGGGCTGAGACATCAGCAAAGTGCCGGGTGCTCAGTGTATGTGTGAGATGACTGTCCAAGCGTATGATTCAATCGTATGTGTATTTTCCCCTTTTAGAGCAGCACCAGGGGGCAAAATAACACTGTTCTTAAGAGGTCCAAACTCAGAAACATTTGTTTTGCCTCCAATGTGGTATAATGATCTCCCCATGTCCCTCACAGCTGCTGAGTCCCTCTCAAACCCATCTCTCTGAGAGCCATTTCCCTCCTGACAGCAACATAAATGAGTCCATCACCATCTGCCGTGATTATCTGTGTGTTTGCTGTTTGAATGTCACTCCTGTAGGCATCGGTTCGAAGGACTTGAACTAGCAACACGGTGGTGTCCGACACACAAGCTGGGGCCTGATCATCCTGTGTCTGAGTGTAGACCTCTTCGTCTACTGCTGATGCTCTTTCTTCACTCAGTGTGGGGAAAAACATCTCACATTCATGAGCTCACATTCATTTATGAGCCATAAATTAAATAGAGACAAAAAAAGAAATATCTGACATCTTCATTTTATACGCTCTGGCAGAGATCTTCCGAGGTCAGGTCATCATCGCCCATTAGGGGGTTTTCAAAGGGTTAAAATCCTTGTGAAAAATCTATCATAAGATTAAGGTTTTCTCAGTCATTTATTATTGCTCCGTCTCCGGGTTTGACCTCCGCGGATGATGCTTATGAAAACAGCAATTACTAAATTGGTTCTTCTCACGGCCTCTGATCAGGGATTTTTGTTCAAATGGACCGTGAACATCCTAACAGCGGTGACCCCGGTGAGGTAACAGGGGTGTGAGTGATGGTCCCTCAAACCCGCGGCCCAGTAATGTGGAACACACGCGCGCACGCGCGCACACACACACACAGAGAAACACATAAGCACAGAAGAAACTTAAGCCTGTGTCAAAATGACTATAAACCATAACTCTTCAATGATCATCCTCTGAACCTTCATTGATCGGCCGCAGTTAACGGATGAAGAACGGCCATCTGCTCGCCGAGTCGGGGGTCAGAGGTCACGTCAAGCGGCCCGGTGACACTTTCATAAACAAAGAGCCGGAACGGCGGATGGGAGACAGGGCTTGGTGTTATTCATCGCCGGACTTAGTCTTTGAGATGATCCCTAATCCCAGCGTACAGCTGGGCTCCGCATTTCCCGCCCGCGGTCAATAACAAGACCGCTTCTTTTATCAAAATCATTTATGCACATAGGATGATATGCAACACTTCACAAAGGGCCTATTTCCTGTTAGCGGCAGCCATTAAATGTACTTTTACAAATGAAAATCCATGCCATGGATGCCAAGGCGTTAATTTGTTTGCGCGTTCATAAATTCATTAAATCCAACTTGCCTTCGTATCGCTTACATTAAGGCTCATTAACTTAATTTTCTTTATATTAGTTAGTTTAGCTCACAGGACGCCACAAATTAATTACCATCCTATATAGTTTATTTGCAATTTCATTTTGTTTATTTAGCTTCCCCTATTAGGTTTTAATCTTTTGAAACAGTAAAATTGGCAATCTATTGTTTCTTCTTTTTTTTTTTTTTTACCCATAAAAAAATGAAGTCACTTCAGGATCCGTCAGCGGTTATTCATTTCTGCTGTAGCAGATCACAGCCAGTGGGAACTTGGGGTATGGATTCCGTCTGTTTTTTACTCCTTTAAACTCATTACACGTTTTTGGCCATTATGGCTTCCTGAAGTGGCTACCTTGCAAATTTCATAATTAAAAAAAGGAATTAAATTTGGCCATACAGTTAGATGTGCTGATCAAAACGGGTTTGCTTGAAGTATGCTGTGTGGGTGGCCAGTAATAACAGCCATGGTGGCAATGAAAAGTGGTTGGGGTCTGCAATAAGAAGTGCGGCTGATAAAATGTGGGTGTGGTTTGTGTTAAGAGGCGTGGCTACGAGTAAATGTGGAAGGGGGTCAACGACGGCGGGTGTGGCTAATCAAACGTGGGTGTGGTTACCGGTAAGGGGCGTGGCTACGAGTAACCGTGGGTTTGGTCGACCATTGGTGGGGGGGTGGCAAATTACATTTGGGTGTGGTTGGTGACAAAAGGTGTGGTTTTGAGTATGAGGGTGTTTCTTGCATCACCATGGACACGCCACACAGAACCCCTTTCACCTGGGTGGTTTAGACGCTAATCCAGGACCATCGCCATTTTGGCTTTGAAGAAATTAGTCACAGAGTAAGGTAAAATACAATTATACGTACCATTACTTTACTTTGATTCAAAGTGTGAAAAGCAGCTATAAAGCAGCCCATTCTCTAAGCAAAAATAAATTTCAGATAATTGCCAATTACAGGAGTGACAAGAATGATGGGTTTGTTTTAGGGTTTTTACACTCAGCCTTCTGCATTCCTCACTTATGTCAAGTTAGTAGTGAACACCTGATGAAGTTAATATCCTTCTTTTTTACCCCAATTAGAATACCATGGTAAGAGATGTATTTGATCTACTACAGGGTTCTCATCAGCCTCCCCTCTCTGCCTCTCTGCCGTGGTTCCCTGTAGCTGCCAGTTTAAGGTTCATCACTCTGGTTGCAACCTACAGGATGGTCAAAAGATCTGTACACTGGGGCCTGGTTGCTCTCTATGCCCCAGTAAAAGTTCTGCACTCCTCCACCTCTCACCTCTGGTTGGATGGTGGTCCCACTGACAGTGTGTCTAATAATGGAAGTCTATAGATTCTCAGTTTTTGCCTAAACTAGCAGGGCAAAATAACAATCATCATAAGGGGTCCGAACTCATAAATGTTTGTTTTGTCTTTCTTGTCGTGGAATGATCTCCATGTCCCTCACAACTGCTGAGTTGCTCACCAACCCATCTCTCTGAGAGCCGTTTCCATCCTGACCTCCTGCTAGCCACATAAATGAGTCCAACAGCATCTGCTGTGATTACCTGTGTGTTTGCTGTTTGAATCTCACTCCTATAGGCAGCTGCTTGAGGAATGTGAACTAGCAACCTGGTGGTGCCAGGCACACAACCTGGGTTCTGACCATCCTCTGTCTGAGTCTAATGTCTTCCTCTACTGTCTGTACATTTTTGTTTATTCTCAGTTGTGAGAAGAGCACCCGATAAATGTAAACTTTACTACAAGTCCTCTCCATTTGGCTCACATCAACACATGGAGAAAAAAATCAGATAAACAAATAAATGTAAATGTGCACAGCACAGCTGGTTAATAAAAAAATATGCCCAGCAGGAATATGTCAGCAGAACACAGCAGTCCTCACAGAAACCAAAAAACAGCTCAAGAGATTGTAATTATGACAAATAAAGTTTCAGAAAGAAATGGCTTAAATGTGCAGTGTTGCACATAATGGCAATAGCCTGGTTGGGTGTGGGTTCAACTCCAGCTCGGTCTGTGTAGACTTTGCATGTTTTTCCTGTGTCTACGTGAGTCTCCTCCAGGTACTCTGGGTTCTTCCCGGAGTCCAAAGACAAGTGTTTCCAGAAAACTGTAGTGTATGTGTGTATGGCCACTCAGTAATGACTGGCATCCCATTCGGGCTGTACGCTCTTTGCCTGATGGACAATTTTTTTTTTTGTTTTTTTAAACACTTAGCTAAATAGATATGTTTATATAAACTGCAGTCATGTCTGGTTATTGTTGTTCATGATCATAGCCAAGTGGTCCGTATGTTCAGCTTCAAAGTCCCAAGCGCAGAGATCTCCTGCATTCTGAATGCGGAGGAGAAGGTGGGACAACAGCTAGCAATAAAAAAAGCACCACCATTCCCCAGCTAAAGATCACGGGTCTATTAAAAGAACCGGGACATGACAATGTCTGAAAGACCCCCCATAGACTCCAGACCTTTCCGCAGACAGTGCGACCACTGGGATGCCCGCTCTCCTCCTCCCTAGATTCCCATTCCCACAGCTCACTACCCACATCAGATCCCACCGGCCGGTGACCACGGTAACCGTCTCCGGGGCCGGATCTCACGCTCGCGTGCGAGGACCCTCCTGCCCGGGATCTCGAGGTATCGACAGGCGCGCTGACGGATTACACGTCCAAAGTATTAAAAAAATGTTCCTCGTGAACGCAACTGTTTCGCATCAACGGCGACCCCTGTCCTCTCATAAACGCGCCCATTGTATTTCAATGAGCCCACAACGGTAGTGCGTTAATTGCGACACTGATCAATGAATGCGGCTGTGGGAAGCTTTCGGGCCAAAGAGCACAAACAACAACGGGAGAAAACACACACACAAATAATAACTCCCGTATGGCCGAAAGGCCATTTAAACGCTTTAGGCCCCTTCAGCCTTAATGAGGAACGCCACTCTCGCGTTGTCTTATGGGGGCGCTCATTATTCTCCATATTCTAAGTATTGACCAAGATTTGTTTCTTTCATTAAGTTCTGCTTTTCTTTTGTCCCGTTTTATTGAAGGATGATTATATTGAATGATGTCAAGTGGAGGGAAAAAAAAATCGAAACGAGTAATGACAGTACGGAGAGCGAAAAGAGGGACGGGGTCGATTATTTCCCCCCTCCTCTTCTTTACAGCTCGCAAATTGAGTCGTATTCTGTGCTCATCCATTATTTAGCGCCCGTCGGATACGCTCGGTCCCTATAGATCCCGCGATCATCCTGATGTCCACATTAAATATGTGACATAAATTTTGCAGTGGGAGGCTGCCGATGCGGGGTCTCTGCAGAGCCAGACCAGCGTACGGAGCACGGATCTGGTGGAGGAATTCGGGTTATGGGAGTGTGTTGGGGGACAAGGTGGCTACTTGGCAAAAACACACAATGTTAAGAGCAAGATAATAAAAGCAGCATCTGCTCGGCAGGCGCCCCCCCCCCCCCCCGCGATGCACCGGACCTCTCCTTTGAAACGGTGATTTTGTACAGCTGACGCCCATTAATAGAGGCCTATGTGGTAGAGATTAAAGCCAAGCAGATGTTTCTCTGCGGGCCGCCCAATATGTCACCCCCCCCCCCCCCCCGATAACCAATGACAAATGCTCTTCCATATTGTGTCAGACAAAGCCCTGTAGAGCAGTGCTTGTGTGTGAGTCTGGGGGGGGGGCATGGCCAACAAGCTGTATGGAACGTCAGGTGAAGCCAAGGACCAGCACAGGTGAGGAGAACATATATCTATAAATACTGTATATACACACCGATAGGTGCTGGCACTGTAATCTGTTCAAAGAAATATACATAATAACATGTACATACTAACTGCTGCTAAATCTCATTGGTTTGTCTTGCTGACCACTATGTTGTAATAATATGTATTGTTATTATTATTATTCTAAGTGACTTACAGAGTGCGGTTTGGACACTAAGTCATTTATACAGCTCTATCTATCTATCTATCTATCTATCTATCTATCTATCTATTGCAGTTTGTGTATCAGTGTATATTCAGAAAAACTTGACTGAAGATTTTTTAGCTACAGGCCCATGGGCACTTTGCATGAATTCAAATTTTAAAAAGCATTAAAAAATTAAGATATTAATTTCATGGCCCTTGCCTTTGCAGCGAAAATGCAGCAGATTGCTCGTGAGCCATAAAGGGTCAGACCACAGCCGTCCACGATTCTGTCAGCTATGCGACCCGTGTGATGCGGTTCAGTATGTGAGACGCACAGTGAATCACAGTAAAAAACGTAATAAATCACATTTATTCAGGCTTAGTTGTGCAGTTTGTAGCAGCAGTGGAGAAAAGTTCCTTAGAAGTGTTTATAAATAGCAGTTTTTAGGATGAAAAGTTATCATTATCATATGTCAAAAAATTTTACTTGCTTCGTCTATGTGTTTAGTTTACAGTCAGTCAGTCGGATGGTAACAGCCATCAGTAAATGTTTGCTACACAGAACCTTCTCTTTCCGGGGTGAGAGGTGTCCTCCTCTCAAATGATGTCGTCTCACTGGTAAAAGCATACATTTGCAATGTAATTCCCTCGAATGTACATATTCTCTAGGCTGAGTATGGGTGAAACAGGATAAAACAGATACTGCGTTTAGGGTAGCGGCAATAGTGGGCAGACAGTCAGCCTGTCCACCGGGACTTCGGTTCAAATCTGTTTCGCCCTGCCTACCCACGTGGGGCCGATATCTACTTTTCCCTGGAATTAAGGCAAAACGGGACCGCATAGCTGCACTTTCCACAAGATGCAACAGCTTCTTTGCTGGGAGCAAAAAGAGGGGAAATCTATGCAAAGTGATGCACAATATATGTAACCTGTCAGTTTGCAGGGCGGAACGGGGCGACGGGGGCATTTAAACAGCCAAAGCGGCAGAAGCGGCCCGGGAGCCGATAAAAGCGAGTGCAGCTCAAAGCCAAAGAGTTAACAAGGGAGCGATTATGCAACTGGAAGCTCCCGCCTTCTGCTTTTGGGGGGGGGGGGCAAACTTCGGATATAATTGAAGCAGCTGGTTTAATGAGAATACCCACTGTCATCATTTTACCCCGGCTGAGCCGGGTAGCAACAGAGCAAGGAAAACAAATCCAATAATAATTAACTTGGGTCATCTCCTCGTTCACGGCTCATCGCGCTTAAGGAATATTTCCCCAAGAACCTCTATCACGCCACAGCCCCTCCGAGACGAATCCGGGTGGCGTGATGGGGGCTCTTCTGCGTTGTCTCTGCATCCGTCCTGAAATGATGAAACTCCACCGACTGCTCCGGGTTCTTGTGTGTTTTCATCTGTCCGCCGACCGTCTGCATCCCTTCTCCGGCACATTCCTCAGCTGCGCTCCTAAGTGGTCAGCAGGGGGTGCAGCGGTTAGCGCAGCGCGAAGGACCCAAGAGTGACCTGCTGCTCCTGCTGTGGTGCCCTTGAGAAGGATGCTGAGTATGAATGGGCACAAAAAAAACCCACTAAACAGTTTATTGTACAAATGGGTGAATTATTGCAGCTCACTGAATAAAATCAAAACTTATAAAATGCTGTAAAGTCCCTTTGGGTAAAGGTGTCAGATAAATGCCTGTTTTTAATAATAACAGCACGCCGCTATCAGCATTTTCCTTAAGAACTCTCCCGATGGTCCGATAGCAGCTACCGCAGGGCTCGCAATCCACGTTCCTCATCTGCCAAACGTTAGCTTATGAAATGTTAGCGACAGAGCGACACAGGAAATTACAAGAAATCACTGCTTTCTCCAGCAGACTCTTATCTGAAGGATGCATTAGAGGACGTCAGCTTTGCAGTCAAGCAGCCACTTCAGGAGCCGCTGAGCACGTCTGCAGCCAACTCAACAAATTCACACAAAAGCATATGAATAAAATGGAGCTTCTTCAGCGCTCAGTTGCCCCCAGATAGAGAAGCTCGCTGCTATTGGCATTTGCATTTGGCTTATCGCATTTTATTATGAAGCTAAACTCCAACGTGGGCCGGATCATATTGATTATTGAATGATATTGAATATTTTTATGAGTCACATTATGCTTCACATTAACTGAAGTGAGGGCCACCTCTGTGGTGTAAGATGGTTCAGTCCTCCCTAAAGAGGCTTAAAGGATTCATCCACTTTCCTGAAGGAGAGCGGTGCAGGTGCGTATTCATACTGTATTTTATAGGGGAATATAACATATATTTGCAAGTATTGTCTATAGATTTTGCTCCCTGCTCCCACTTATTTTGGCTTGTTAGTAAACATCTGTGGAGTTGCTTTATTGTTGGTTAAAAAACCCTGAAGGAGCCATGTTCACTCCTCGACAGGACCTCAGATACGGGACAGCCCCATGTCTAAATTTAACGTCAAATCTGGTTACTGTAAGTCACGCTGATCGGACGGCCTCGAGAAAATCAGCTGTTGAATACTGAAAGCCATTATCAGCGCGTATTTCACGCAGACTCTTAATCTTCACCAGACCACCTGCAGCCGATAAGGGTGACAGGGAGAAGATGTTGAGGGTCACCTGATATCCAGATCATGCTGATGTGACGCTGCAAGAAGAAGCAAGTGATGGATGTCTGGGATGGTTTATAAGACAACACAATCCTTAACCACTTTTCTTAGTTAAGGTCACAGATCTGGGCTCCGGGCCACTGAGATCATAAGTGGGAAAACGAGTTAAGGATCATGCAAGGATCGGGTGTGAAGGCCCAGTTTTTCAGCACCTTGGACAGCTGCTCTGCTTCGGGGTTTGCTTAAGGGACCAAGTAGGTCTGATAAGCTGCAAATAAAAGTCATCTGCAATGCAGCAAAGTACAGACGGTCACTTAGGCAACGGTTGACAAAATACAGATACATGCAACACCATAACCAAATACAACTAATGGGGTGGTGGCCATATACTGACATCCAAGAGGAACTGCAAAAGTGACCGCATTTTCCAGCATTAGTCTGCATTATCAAGCAGTTCATGCGTTATTTTTAAATATCTGCAGCTTCCATAGGAGTCGTAATCATATTTTTAATATCTGAAATAAAGGGGGCCTCGGTCACAAGGTCGAGGCATCTTCTCCCTGACCTGGGCAAAACATCTCAGACAGTGGCGTTTATTACGGCACTCATATTTACATTTTCTTTCTCATTTTCAGGACCTGTTGCAACAGGTTTGCTCGTCCAAGTAGAAATGTGCCTTCCTGCTGTACCTCTGTGCACCCCTGATTGCTTATGGCTGCCGTGTTGCACCAGAGTTGGTGCAGTTCTTTGGGAAAGGAGGCATTTTCTCCTCAGTGGAGATGAAGAGGCTGTGTAGAAGGATTCATTGTCTTCAGTATACAATAAAAAAGTGGGCTTGTGTTCAGAGGGCATGGGTTCAAGTCCTAAGAGAGACTCTTTGGCTTTACCTACGGTACATAATGGTACATAATGGTAGGTGTCTCATGGACAGATTGGCTACATTCTTTGTTGTAGTCAATGATGTTAAAAGTATCACAGTGCTCATTTCTGAAAACAAAATACTGATGGTCCCCAACTTACGATGGGGTTACGTACCAATAAACCCATTGTTAGTCGAAAATATCATGAGTCGAAAATAGATTTAATACCCCTAACCTACTGTCACCCCTGTGGCCAACTCAGCAACGGAACGTAGGCGGTCTCTCCGCTCTCATCTTCAGACTGATTGATCGACTGGCGTAGGAACCAATCACGGACGGGATTTAGTTCCTACCCGGACTTCCTGTCAGTGGTCAGTTTCCGTTGCCCCTTCTGAACTGTCCTGCAACCGCTGTCTTGCTAAGACTTTGTATTTCATTTATTTTGAATTGCAGCATCTTCCATTTTTGTTTACTCCCATCACTAATGTTTAGCGCCAGCCCCCGGCTAACAGCAACACTCTTGTTGTCGGAAACAACATTCTTAAATCAGACAACAAACTTATTGCTGTGGTGTCTCGCGACTGCTTCCACCAGCTCACAGCATAACACCCACCAAACATCATAGCCTAGCGTAGCCTAGCCTACCTTAAAAGTCATAATAGGCTTTCTGCTGTCGTGCTGCTTTCAGGAGACACGGACACAAATGGACGTTTTGTAGACATGATGGATGCACAAAACACAGCATCGGATGGAGAGGGGGGGTAAATCCAAAAAAACCACTGGCAGCAGAGAACACTGTAGAGCATCAGTTGCACACGCTAGCAACCGCGTGGCAAACTGGGAGATGTGGATCGCTGCAGCTGCCCAGCATCATGAGAGAGTTTTGTACTGCATATTGGAAAAAATCGAAATTACGGGTTCTACCGAACAACACACATCGCTCCGCCGTAAAGTCGAAAAATTGTAGTCGGATCATTATAATTCGGGGACCATCTCTACATAACAACAGTAACAGTAGATTACGAGGAAATAAAATGACTGCAACTGCTACTCCGCCTGCTGCGCCGGTGTTCCTTTACGCAGAGCAGGAAGTAGAAAATGTAGTTCACGGTGTTACCTGGGAAGCAGCCCTCGCTTTACTTCAGTCGGAATCATATTCGGCGCCGTCGCGGACTAAGCTGTGCCAAGGAAACAATAAAAGCATGAAGGCTCACAAAGTGTGAATGTTTTACGACCGCTCCCCGCAGCATATGGCCCCCGTCTCCGACGGGTGCTCGTTCGCGGCCGGGGGAGGGAATTGTACAAGGACAGATAAAGGCGCAAAATAAAACCCGACCGCAGAGAAATATTGGTAGTAAAACATACGGATCTATTAAAAATAATCACTGCAGGTTTGCGGCAGAGGAAACTGACAAGCAAGACATAAACACATTTTGCTCTAAATGGCTTCGTTCACTTCATTAGATCTGCGGAAAAAGGTAGGAGTTATAATAGTCTTAATTAGTGCAGAACCATAAACCAAGGATAATGTATATGTAATTTCTATTCATTTAGCTGCCATCTGTTAGCCGCTGCTCCACGCACTGTAATATTTAGCGCTTCCCTCCCAGAGATGGCTGCCCCTGTGCTCGTCTACTGCAACCCGTGCCTGGAAATCTTCAAACTCCGAGAAATAGTCGGGGCAAAGTTTAAAATTTTGCCCCGACGTTAGTCGTAAAGAACGAAGTCGAGGTTCTGGTCGCGGCCCGCGGGTCCGGCGCGGACGTGAAACGGCAGACTTTGCGAGCTCGTCGACATCGGTTTCTCGGTCCCTCGGGTTTCTTCGTCCGTTTCCTTTTGCGAAGCTTCGCGTTCTCGGTGCCCCGGGGTTCGGCCCGTCCGAAGTCTCGCGCGGTCCCGGCCCAACCCGCCGAACGCCATATGGGAACTACAGACGAAGTCCCGTCCTCCTTTTCTTGCGTTTTTTTTTTTTTTTTTTATTATTTCTTCTGGAATAATCAAGTGTTGATGGTGAAGCTTTTCTTTTCTTTTTTTTCCCTTTTTTTATGGACCATTAAAATTTGAAAGTGCCGCAAACAGATTTTTCTCCTTCCGCCACCGCGCACGGCACACGACGCCATATCCATTAGGGGACTCGAGAGTCTGCCGCAAACAAGAGGCGCCCTCGCGCCGCGGCTAATTCGATTATAATACAGTCGTCTCCGAAGATCAGAGCTATTCAATTAAATATTCTAATTAACCTGAAGTATTAGCCAAATGATAGTAATTAGAAATATTCTCCCGAGAGCGGCGATGAAAACATCGGCCTGCGACTGATGCTCCGGCTCAATGTTTCGTAACACGGCGTCTCATATCATAGGCCTGACGAATATTAAATTCCCTGCTAATGTGCCCAGAGCCCATTTGTTTAATGGCATTAGCTTTTTGTTAGAAATTGTAATAAATGCGCACGTCCCGCTTTCGGAGCGAAAGAGGGAAATAAACGGAGGCTGGGGACGGGGCGGGAATGGCCTCTTGGGGTAGCTTAGCGCGTTGCTGTCGCGGGGCCGCGCGCTCTCCGCCGAACGGGAGGCCGTTTGGGCGGGAATGTGACTTGGAGTTGGACCATTAAGCATACGGAGGCTGCTGCGGTGCGGGCGGGCGGGCGCTCGCTCCTCTGCGCTAAACAAAGAAAAGGGATTATCTGTTCCGCACATTCCATTACCCAAGTGTGCGTCGCTCGTTGTTAATTGCAAATGACATAGTTTATGAGAACAATTTTCGGGATTGCCCTGCCGCTTACCCTGTTCTGCACTTTTTCAGCGCACCGAAACAAAAGTGTATCGGGAGCGTACGATGCTGTAAGGTGGCGCAGCAGGCGGCACTGGGGCTTTGGATTCGAGGTCTGGATGACAGTTTGAATCCAGCTCGGTGTGTGTGGAGTTTAAAAGTTCCCCCCGTGTTCGTGTGGGGTTTCCTCCAGGTGCTCTGGATGCGGCCCAAAGCCAAGTGCTTAAAATGAGTTGGTGACTCTAAATTGGCATTAATGTGTGCATGGGAACAAACAGGTGCAAGGAATTGTCCTGTAATGGACTGATGACCTGGCTAGACTGTACCCTACTAAACACCCTATGGTTCAAAGACAGGCTCCGGACCTCCACGACCCTGAACAGGACAAGTGGTTAAGGATGACGGACGGACGGATGGATGGATAGATGGATGGAAGGAAGTGAAAAAGGGTATGTATTTATTAAAAGATATAATATGCTTAGAGAAAACTACGGCTACGATTGTCCAAACTAAGAGATAAGTTTGGACCGAGATATCAGAGTCACTGCGTTTTGTGAACCTGCAGAGGACCAAGCCCTGTTTGTGGAACTTGAGGTGTCTGGGTGCTGAAGCTGATTGCTTTATATTCATAGTTTTCCACTTTGGGGTCTTGAATATGTCAAGTGTGTAATGTGGGCGCCGAGTGGCGCGTTGCAGTCACTCCTGGCAACGCGTTTCAATAAGGCAATTTTCTCGCTGCCCAAGAACATCAGCGGGGCGCGCTGGCGAACAAAGACAGAGTATGACATCTTATTCAAGCATACATCTGGAGAACAAACCTATACTTTATTAAAGGAAAATGGGATTTCACAAATGTTTTGACAACCGCTAAAGTCAGCCGGGGGTCTCCGGCATCGAGCCCCTAGCAGTGATTGAGAAGCGCGGTGCTGATGTAAACACAGGGGCCCTGGCGACGTGCGTGAAAGATGCTGACTAAAGCCTTTATTTCGTTTCTACGGCCAATAGCCTGCATTAGCCACAGTGATAAACTGATAATAAATAATTCCAATAAAATATCAGCTGATGGGGGTTCCAGGCGATGGCACGATGACTGCATACAAGGTGGTGCACAAAATGGTAGCCTGACCTTAGTTTCCATCGCCACGGTATTATTGGGACTTTTTTCCACCCCATCTGCAGTGTTAGGGATAACTTCTGGGTGCAGCTAGAAAGGGATTCTCAGCTTTGATGATACAACACGTTTGCAGCAACTGAGGAACGCTGGAGGAGCTTATCGTGCACTGTTGTGTGTTGTAACTTGTCTGTGGGTATCCATGACACCCTGTGTTACAGCTTTGGTCAGAAGGCCTTTAGTATTCGTGTTTGTGTGCGTGTGTTCTGTCTCACATCAACAGATGATAAATTGGAAGCGGGATGCCACTGGCCAACCTTTCGTCTTTAGTGGTCTTATAGTTTACTACCACCAGCATCGAGTTTTTACCGTGGTCATGGAGGCAGGGTAGAATGGTGCACCTTTGTTTGCTTTCTTTTGTTAGGGCAGTTAGTTAATACCAAAGGGAAATGGACTTTCAGTTTTTTGCAGAGTTGGCTCACCGTTGTAGGGAGAGTTTGGTTATTGGACTGCACTAATGACAAACGTAATAATAAAAGACAGAAAAATTCACCAGGTTTTGGTTCCTTTCTGATTGTGCCAAATCTCTTCTTGGTCCCTGTGCTATGTCCCATCCCTAGACCAGGTCATAATACCCTAAACGCCTTATGCTTACCTCAGCCACATCATCCTGTAAGTATCTCACCTGTCACATCACAGTATCGAAGGCTGAGTGGGGGCCAGAAATGCAGGGTGGTGGAAGGATCCCATAGTGGTGGGTGGAGGTGTGAGATTCCTGGTTAAGTGGCATATTAGCATCCACGGGCCGATAAGCAAAGAGCTGCTGGTGTGGGAGAGAGGCGAGGAGCCCGTCGCTCTTTGTCTTAGCACATCCCCAGCCAATGGCGGGAACACCTGGCTCATTATTAGACACATGCTGTTGACCCAGTGTATTACAGCACACTAATCCGCTCTGGTTCCAGCGTGAACCTCTAAGCCTCTCATGTAGATGAGCCTCATGTGGGTCCTGCCGACAAGCCAAGCGCATAATAAAAATTAGGCCATTCTTGCTGATTATATAGTACGACAAACAGATACGGCTTATGAACCGTGTTTATTCCATCGGCGTTGTTCTCTCGCTGTGCTAATCGCCTCGAGTGTGCACTGCAAACACAGCAGAGATGCGCACAACCTCCCCACCGTCTAAAACCGCAACCACCTTTTAACACCATGACCTCCCCTCCTGCAAAAAATGTGAAAACCCGACTTACTGTGCGCACTTCGTGTATGAATGTTGATTACATCGCAGCCTGGTGCTTTTACGGCTTGACGGACTGTGCCCCGTAGCTAACATCACTTTCAGACTCAGCAGGTGGAGAGCAGTGGTTACAGCCAATGGCTAAATGATTCTAAGTAGCTTAGCACACAAACTTAACACTGCAAGCAGCTTCGGAGAACAATGGCGGATAAATGAATAAATAGCAGTAACTTAGATCACGCTGTGTAAGTCGAACCGCTTCTTCTACCTTCACAACAATCACTCCAACAATGATGGCTGGCAAACTGTTTAGCACGTGATCCCCGCATTCTCCAGCAAGCACGGTGGGAAACACTCCAGCTCGCTTATAAGCGTAAGATTACTGGTTTAAGTCCGAAGGAAGGGCCTTGCTGTAGCACCCCTGAAGACGATGCCTGGCCTGAATTGTTCTACACCAGATCCCTGATTCTCCTCACATGGTAACGCATGAACTGTTAGGATTCACCTGTGGGAACATCGTACCAGAACCTGGGCTGAGAAAGAGAGAGAAAATGAACAGCATACTCTCAAGCTTCAGAACTGTGGTCACCTGCTTTCCCACTGCCCAACAGTCAATACCTTCCCACTGTGATGTGCAGGTTTTAAGAAGAAAACTGTGAGCCATGGCATCTGGGTATTCATTTACACTAACTAGGTGTTATGGAGGCACGGTAGCCAGGTGCAGGTGGAGATGTCAGTGTGTGTTCATGTCCCCTATTGGATGCCACAATTTAACAATGTCATTTTGGAGAAATGAAATCTAATGACATCTAGGCTGAGTTTACCCTGCTGTCTTGGATGGTAGTGATTTAATTTAGGATATTTTCCACTTTGAGGTGTCACAAGGTTATGACAGGGAATCAGAAATAGAGAATCGGCTGCAGAACATGGCGAGTTCACAGAAAACCATAAGGCACCAAGCTGGTCGTGGACACGTTGAGCGTGCGATGCTGGTGCAGAATCACTGACGTAGCCGTAGGGCATTACAGTGAAATGCAACAGATCGCGGTTCAAACTGTTTCTCCATTCTACATCGGTGTTTCATTACTGCCATCATCCACTGACCAGGCAGTGTCAGGGAAGAGATCGGGAGAGATGGAGAGTACAAGATAATCAGTTTAGATTCAAACCCTTTGAGGTTCATCATTGTTTCTGTTGCTTTTTCCTTGTTTCTTTGCAGCAATGCAAGTGGCGTTATATAATTTTCAAATAATGGTGAAAGCAACTTGGGTCTGGTAATTAATATTTAAAATACAAACCAAAGTCGAAGGTGTGCCTCTCCGGGAGGAAAACACCCGCCAAATGAATAAATGCAGCGACAGGGCTGAGAAGCTCAGAATCAAGTGTTTACGAGAACAGAGGAAGCATCTCTCTAGGTTTGTCACCACAGACACGTCTTGTCACAGCTCATTACCAATTATCAATGTCATATAAGAGCAGAATGGAAGCTGATGTCGCCACGGAGGAAATCAAAGTCAATCATCAAGTCGTCTTTGTTCATATTGACTTTTTTTTTTTTCCGTAAACATCCAGATGAAGGTATCGATTATTGCAAAAAGTTAAAGCTACGCGGGGGTTCCTCTTTCTTCTCGTCGCCATGTTTGGTTTCTTGTGCCGTCTTTGTGTTTTGTTGCTCGGCAGGGGGTAAAACGGTCTTCTAAAGTCTAACTAAGCAGCAGGAAGTGAGTGGAGGAAGCAGGTTTCACATTGTAGGGGTTGGAGGGAGCAGATTTCAGATTTCTTTGGGAAATTAGGAACGGTGAAGTTAAGACTGCAGCAGATGGTTGGCTTCTCCATATTTCGGTCTCATTCGATACCTGCGTACACAATAACCATTAAAGTACATCGGTAATAGATGCAGCACTACAATTGAACAGCTTCTTTTTCTGCAGACGATTTTGAGATGCACATGTCCTGCAGTGACTTAAGTTTAGGTCCCATCCTGAAGGTGCGCTAGCAGGAGGACTTGTACATTTTCTTGACCCATGTTCACAATTACAGGTGACCAGCAGGTGCACAAAAAGCTGTCTATTGGGGCTGTCATGGCTCCTTTT